>CM053783.1:408249190-408434190 GCA_028749045.1 Cupressus sempervirens | reverse complement strand
TGTACATTATCCTTACTCTTTCTTGTATCTGTATCCAAAAAAATGATGCTTATTTTAACCTTAGGGGTGGGGGTCTACCTAATTTTTTGTTGCTTAAGCTAGGACTAGGGTCCATAGATATTTGGGGAGTGGCAGTAGCCAATAGGTTGAGTAGAAGCAATGCATTTAAGGCAAGGTGGTAGTTGTACAATTTAGTCATGAAATCCTAGTGAATGAGATGAAAGGGTTTATCCACCTCTTTCTTTTTTCTAGCCTTATAGATATTGTCTTTCATTGAATTGAAAAAAAAGATATGGAAAGAAAATCTGATCCAAGTTCCTGAAATGGTTGAGAATAGGGAAATGATAGTAATAAATTACCTGGAACTAATCCTTGAGGGTAATATACATCATTATGGCATAGAAAATAACATCATGGGGCTTAGGAAGATCTTCTCTAGAAAATTCACCATGCATTTGAATTGGTTCCTCATTAAACTTGAAGAGCTTCTATAGACTAGCTTCATCATTCACTTTTGCCTACTTGCAACAATTCTTGCCCCCCATAGAAAACCCTCCAACCTTAGCAATAGCCTTTTCTATTATCTAAACCATAATCCCATTGATGTTCACTTTTCTATCATTCCACAAGTTGATGAATTGCATCAAGATGTTCTCATCATTCTTTTTTCATCCCTTTCATAAATGGTAATAAATCACCTTCCCTTAGTTAAACCATCATAGCTTCACTCTTACGAATGCAAGCCTCTACCTCCATAGGTTCAATGTGATCACTAGTGCCTATACCTCCACCTAGATCAACCACCAACTCCTCTAAATTTTCTAACACCACCTTGTTGAAGGGTTGACAATCACCATAGGTTAAATAAATTGCACCCAGAATAAAATGTAAAGGTAGTAAAGACCTATCATAAGACCATAAGGTTTCCCAAAAATTGAGAAACCTCACTCACATGTTAAAAGTCTCTTTCCTTTCAAATCATCCATCGCAAGCTATAGTTGGAGCCGGGTCTGATTAAAGTATCTTTACCATCTTTTTTTCTTAGTTTTTTTTATATCTTGACAAATCCACTACATCTTTCCTTTTATGGAAATAATTAAAACTTGTGGCAAGATGATCATAAAAGTGATTCCTCATGCAATCTTGCCAAAAAATTACTTTGTGAAGAGGCCACCTATTGTGATGATTCATGCATCATTATGAGAAGTACACTGACGTTCCAACATCACTTGAGTTGATGATGGAATTTGGTTGATGTCCTCCCATTTGATTAGCCACGTGACATTATGATAAATTTTCCCAACTTATCCACCATGCCATTGCCTTCTTGGTAAATGTGGTCTACGTGGATCTCTTGGTACCCCTCCATTAGCTTGAAAATTTAGTCAATTGTCACTTTGACCATCCAACTACTCTAACCCTCTCCTTTAACAACTTTAATAATTAACATTGAATCTCCCTTAATAGCTAACTTTTTAATACCTTGTGTTCTCACAATTCTCATTCCCTACAAAAGCACTAGTGCTTTTGCTTCATTTTTTGAGCCCCCTCCATAATTCCCAGAATAGGAAACCATTATTGACACTTCTAGAAATAGTGCTTCCTACCATGGCTAAGCCATCAAAATTGTGCTTTATCCATAGCTCAAGGTGGGGGGGGGCGTGTTACACCATTCTCTGTCTAGCCATAGCTTTGGAGTTGCCAAATTTTGTCACCATTGGGCCTGAGTCCCAAGTAGATGCCAACTTCATATCAAGTTATTCCAAGGGATTTGCCTAGGTGGGGGGAGGGAAGCGTGGGGGGGCTTCCACTGCTAGATCCCACTACATTCTTTTAGAAGGTTGATAACCTACTAGGCCACCACTAAATTTGTAGTGGCTTTTCCCCTAAAGATTGTATTATCGAACTCCCTCCAAATTTTCCATTCTACATACGGTGGGATTATTGTCCATAAATTGTTAAGATATGGGTGAAATGATGGTTTATCTTAGTGAAAAAATTGCTGTAGAATTTCATTAGCACACCACTTGACCTCACATATGCCAAGGACCCCTTTCCATACATTCAAAACAAAAGAGAAGTGGATAAGAAGATGTGGGATAGATTCCACATCCGTATAACATAAGATTTATCAATTAGCTAGTTGATAACCTATCCTTTGAAGGCTATCCATAGTGAGGATAGAAACATGCAAGATTGTCCACCAAAATAAATTTATCTTTGGTAGGATCCAAGAGTGCCAGATCTTTCTCCAATCTCCATGGGCAACCCTGCACCCCCTGAGACAGAAAAATAAGTAGACTTCACCATGAACTCACTCAAGGGGGTAGTCTCTAGACCAAGGAATCATCCACCAGGGTGAATGAGATCAAAAAAGATAAAGGATGTTTTGCAGTTCTAGGGTAAGGCTCATTCTAGTACTTGCTCTTGATTCTGAATTTTAATTTATAGATGATCTGGGGTGACATAGCTATGAGTCAAAGAATAATTATGTTTAGTACAAGTCTCATGCAAGGGTAGTAACCTATTGTGCATGAGGGGGGCTATCTTGGAGCCATTGGTCTTTTGAGAAATCAATAATGTTTCCATTCTCCACATTCTAGTGACCACCCATCTTTAGAATTTTTTTGGTTTGTGCCACATTATTCCAAATTTTAGAGCCCAAGGGGAGAGCATGGGTCCATAGGAAGTGATGGAATGGTTCCCTTCCAAGGTACTTTACCATCACAATGTTGCACCAACTACCTAGAGAGTTCAACAATCTCTAGCCAATATTGGTTAGAAGGGTCTTATTCATATGTCCCATCCTTCTTATATTCAAACCTCTAAGGGCCTTTTTTCAAACAAATTTGCCCATCCCACCAAGCTCATCCAAGACATCTCTTTAGCACTAGACCATTAAAAAATTAAATTGAATTATTTCAAGAATGTCTCTAACCTACCAAGAAGTTTACAGATAGAGAGAAAGTACACCAGAATGCCCTGCAAAGATGTTGAGAGAAGTTGGAGTTTCTTGACACTACTCAGTATCTTTCCTTTCCAACTTGCTAGCTTTCTCTAGAAGCATTCAACTAGGAAATTCCAATACTGATTGGAGACTTCTTTAATTGTGAGTGAGAGACCAACATATAAATCTAGGAGAAATGCTTCCTAGAATTCCAAAATTTTGGTCACCTTTTCTCTCAGAGTAGCATAAATGTGTTGAAGAAATATAATTTTTCTTTTTTGATAGTTTATGCATTGTCCTAAAACCATCACATTCTCATTCAGGATAACTTTCCACTCCATAGCTTCATGGATAGAGGAGATTCCAAATTAAAAAAGGTATCAGGGTAAAAGCACAAATTGGTTTCACCCTTTTGTAAAAGGAAAAGGCCAACAAAAGTATAATTGTTCACCTTCAATGACATAAAATTGGTATTATTATTTTGAATTTGAAAATGAAGTAAACTAATGAAATGTGTAGAAATAGGTCAAGCTTAGGATTATAATTTTTAATAATTATTTGGGGTAAGAATTGATATATTTTCCTAATATATAAAAAATAAATTAAAAAATTAGCCGCTAAAAAATCTTGAAAATTAGAGGTCTAGTTTCTACCACAAAACTATATGGAAATAAACTTATTTCCCTTTGATCATAGACTACATGTTATAGATAACATATATAGCTAGAACAATTTAAAAAAAAAAAATTGAATTTAGACCTATATTTTCTATTTTATAATAATTCAAATTTCAACTCACCTAAAATCAATTATTTTCATCTCCCACCACATTTCTCAAAATAAATGTATTCTAACTAGGAGAAAAATTATACATTCTAGAAGAGGATTCTCTCCTCTAGAATGTCACATAATTTTTAGAATTTTTTTATATGATTTAATATATTTTTCTCAAAATTAACATCTATTCGAGTGCTAAAATAAATGTTTGTATACTTTTTTAATTACAATATACCATATCTAATCAAAATACTATAAAATCTATATGAGAATAAACTTGACTCTAAGCTCTATAAAATGGTGTCTATATGTTATTAAAAAATATCATACAAAATATTAAAAGCTATTGAAATGTCATTTTTGTGAAATAATTTCTTTTCTCTAGTAATTGGACAAAAACTAGTATAAAACTTGCATTTAATAGACATTTCCAATTGTAAAAGTGTGAGATAACTTAGCTAGAATAAATTTATCTAGATCACATGTTTGAAAAAAAATGACTTTTAGATAGAAATACTCAAATTCACTTGTTTTGATAAGTCAGCCTAAAAGGTGACACAACTTGTACTTCTACCCATCATCAAAAAATTACTAAATAATTTATTGTGGGCACAAGAATAGTTGTTCAACCCCTTTAATTCTACCAGAGTTAGCCATGGACACTAAATTTCTTCTTAGTACCTCTGCCATAATGATGAATAGGTAAGGTGATAGGGGGTCACCTTGTTGGAAACCTTGGGATGAAGAAATGAATCTGCCAGGAACCTAATTAACAAGAACAAAAAATGTGATAGTGTTTACTGCATTCTTGATAATTCTAGTAACATTTTCATTGAACCCTAGATTAGTCAGGATCACAAAAAGAAATTCCCTCCTTACCTTATCATAAGCTTTGAAAATATCCAATTTAAGGGCCATACCTGGGTTCTTGCTCCTTTCAATAAAGTGAATTACCTCATGTGTGGTTATGATCGCATCAAGAATCTTCCTTCCTAGTACAAAATGATTTTGGTAGTTTCCTATAAACTTATTAAGAATGGGCTTGATATGATCTACCATGATCTTGGTGAGAACTCTATAAATCATGTTGTAAAGACTAATGGGTCTAAAGTATTCTAGATGTTTAGGATCATCCATCTTAAGGATAAGAACAATGAAAGTTTGATTAAGTTCCTTCAATAGTTTTCCCATTCTAATGAAGTCCCTAGTAGCCTAGACCACATTGTACTGAACAATATCTTAGAATCCTTGGAGAAAAAATGGGAGAAGCCATTAGGACCAAGGGCTTTATATTGACTCATGTTGAGCATGAATTTTCTGACCTCCCCCTCCTCAACCTTACCTTTCATGTCATCATTCATCTAGTTATTCACCACTAGATTAAACAACCTCAAAATATCATTTTGCATGTTATTGATGACCTGAACAACTCGAGGCTTATAGATTTCATAGAAATAGTTATTGGCCTTACCTTCTATCTCCTCCACTTCCTTTATCTCTTGACCATTATCGTCTACCAAAAAGTTCATGGTGTTTCTTTATTTTTTTCCTTGACATTGATCTATAGAAGAAGGCCTTATTTTGGCCACCCTCCTCCAACCACTAGACCCTAGATCTCTATTTCTTGAAGTTTTCCTCCCAATTCAAGAGGGTCTTCCACTTATCTGAACACTCCCTCTCCTCTTGCTTGTGCTCAACATTATTATTACCTTATTGTAAATGATTTTGGAAAGATTCCAACTTCATTTCAATAGACTTTTTTAGGAATAAGGTGTCTCAAACTTGGATAATTCCTAATCTTATTATTTATTTTGTAAATTTATTTTTTACAAATAATGTAATTAAGTGTGAGTGTACATGTCTAGATTGCATGTTGACATGTCACTCCACTTGCATGTGTCGGTATCTTGAATGTGTAAGGAAATCATGACTAAAATAGTTATGATGGAATCCTATGATGTGTAAGAGATATCATTGGAAGATTTAATTGTGTGTAAGGAGATCATGACTAAAATGGTTATGATAGATTCTTATGACATGTAAGAGCTATCTTTGGAAGTTTTCCTAAAAATAGAAAGAGCATTATATAAGCACTTTTAGGGCTGTGATAAAAAAGTGTGAATAGTGTATTCTTGGTAGCTACTAGATAAGTCTTTTGTGTCCTAAAATAGCTTGCACTGCAAGTGTGTTGTAATGTTTGAGTTGAAGATAATACATTGTGTAAGTTTTGGAGGGGTGGGGTTGTTTTATCAAAAGGTTTTGCCCCAATAGCATATCTTTATGTTAATGTGTATGTATTCATGGTTGACTACAATATTATTCTTTAGATAATATCTAATTTGAAATTGTAAGGATTTGAAAGAATTTACAAAATAATTTCCTTAAGGGATTAGTGTAGGAAGTTGTTTCCACACCTAGGTTTCCTTACAATTGTTATTAGAGCTTTTTCAAATTTTTATCCTAGTTGTTGGGTAAGGTCTTTAAAGCTAATCTCAAGTTTGAGTGGGAATTTTGTGCAAAGCATTTTAAATCTTATTTGTAGATTGAGATGGCTAGTCCATCACACAGAAAAATGGACGTGGAGAAATTTAATGGAAGTAATTTTGAGTTATGGAAACTCAATATGGAAGACTTGCTTGAAGATCATGATCTATGGGAGGTGACTTCACTTGATTTGATACCTGCAAAAATATCTCAAACAAATTAGGATCTCAAGGATTAGAAAGCTAAGGGTCTCATTAGACTCTATCTAGTTGATTCAATTCTCATGAATGTTCTTGATGAGAAGACTGCAAATAGTTTGTCGACATCACTTGGGTCTGTGTATCAGACCAAATCTCTAGTGGACAAGTTTTTCCTAAGAAAGAAGTTGTATTCTATAAGAATGGAGGAAGGAGGAACTATTATAGATCATGTAAATGATTTTAATTTGTAGATTACATAGTTGGCATCATCTAGGGTCAATATAGAGGAGGAGGAACCTAGAAAAACCTAGTTTAGTCTCTAAGATAGTCATTATATTCATTTTTATGAACTATCTAAAGGAGTTTCCAATCCATTTGTAGATGTGCTCATCCCATAATTCCATGTGGAATCTAGGCAATCTTATCCAGACTGGTGCATATCTATAGAGATCATTCTCTATGGGGTAAGTGCACCAAGTTGTGGTGCCAAAAGGGAGTATACATGGCCACTTCTTTTTTCCTTTTTTAAATCAACAAATTTTGAATTTCAACAAGAATTTAAAGATATTACACTCAAAATTTTAAGATATGACAAAAACAAAAGTCATAGTCCTTTGGATATAGTTTCTAAACTAGTAATTGTTTTTCAAAATGCTTTAGTTTTAGGTCCTCGAAAAAGGGGGCCAAAAAGTGGTACAATTTTTTTAGAAAAAACATAACATAGAGAAAAGTGTAGCCCCCCTGAAATTTTTAGCTTTTTTTTTGTGAAATTCTTTAATCACTCTAGTCAAAACTTACGTAACACCATCTATTTTATCTTAGATTTTTTGGGTAATTTTGTAATGTGTATTTTTTTAATGAATTTTATAATTGAACACATCCTAAAAAGGTGAAATATCTATGTTGTCCCCCTAGAAATGATTGAAAACTAATCTAAAATCAAATCTTTTTTTTTCAAAGTGTGTAGAATGGAGTCTAGTTTCTAAAAAGCTAAGTTGCAAAATTTAATGAATGAGGTAAAATCTACACCCCAATTGCTACATGTTGGTTTTTGAGAGAAAATGGACATACATTCGAAATAAGTTATAGTTGAAAGGCTTCAAATAGAAAAAAATTGAAAAAAATTATATGGTTATATAGCTAACACAAAGATCTATGATGTCATGTAACCTAATTTTATCAATGCTCAACCAGAAGGAAACTTGAAGGAGAGTATACAAGAAAAATCCATCATTTTTTGTATGCTTACTACAGACCACATCTCAGACTAGCATAGAGACTCCAAAATTTTGAGTTGGATCCCCAAGGAAAATTAGTCTAGTCCTTTTAAAGTACTCTTTGTTACTATAGAGACAAATTTCATTATAATTTAACAATTTGTTTAATATATAGTGAATTCATAAAAATTTGTGTGTTTGAATGAATTTTTATTTGAAAATGGTTTGAAACTTGACAAGTTTTTTAATATATATTGTGTATTCATTTAAATAATTGTAATTTGTATATTTATTTGAATGATTTATTATTTACAAATTGTAAGTAATTCAAATGTTTGAATCATTTGACATAGAAATCATCATCATGCCAAGGAAGAAACCAAAAGCTCAGACAATAGAAGAGAGTGAGAGAGATTTTTTAGTGAAAAGAGATAAAATAAAACTACTATGTGAACAAAGAAAATTGTAATACAATAATGAAGAATTGTCTTTTGAAGAGGAACACAAACTACCAATACAAAGAAACAAAGAGGAAGATGCTAGTTTGTGGTGACTAATCAAGAAAGTATTGTACATACTTCATAAATTCTTTTGGGCCATGGTCAACATTGTGGCCGATGTATGGTCAACATGTTATAACCCTAAAGTGACATAAAAATAATTGTATAAAAGGGCTTAGGATTAGGGATTGTTTCATTGTGGTGATGCAAAATTGGTTCTTGTGGTAGTATTGAGTTGTAAGGGATTACATATTACATAATGAGGTTGTAATCACTGGATCATAATAATATCATATTCACTATTTAATGGAAATAGCCCAAGGATTGGGTGAACCATGTTAAATCTTGATGTCTTGTGTTTTTTCTATGTGATCTATTATTTTTTGTTATTGTTTATATTTGAATGTAATTGTTATTTCTATTCGAGGTTTAATCCTAACAAGTGGTATCAGAGAAAGTTTTTTTTTCCAGTTATTCTCTATAGGAAAGTCTCATAGTTGAGTGGGAGTGATGGCAGATGAGGGTAAGTTGAGGGTTGATAGGTCTAATAGGTAGAACTTTCAGTTATGAAAGATGCAAATGGAAGACTATCTTTATCAAAAGGATTTATGGAAGCTCTTGGAAGGTAAAACCAAGAATTAGGGATTTATGTCAAATGATGATTGGGGTCTTTTGGATTGAAAGGCACTTGGAAGCATTCTATTATGACTGGCACCATTGGTGGCATTTAATATTACAAAAGCGAAGAAGATAAAAGAATTGATGCAAACCCTAGCAAAACTATATGAAATGCCCTCTACTTCAAACAAGTTATTTCTCATGAAAGATTTATTTAATATGAAAATGGTAGAAGGTGAATTTGTTATGGATTATTTAAATGAGATTAATACTATTACTAGTCAATTATTATTTATGGGTATCAATTTTGATGAAAAAATTAGGGCTCTCTTGATTTTGTGTTCTTTTCTTGAAAGTTGGAATGGATTGGTAATGGCTAAGAGTAATTTCCAAGATCTAGTACCCTAAAATATGATGATGTAATCGATGTTATTTTGAGTGAGGAAAGTTGTACGAAATCCTTAGGAAAATCTATATCTGGAAGTGCTTTGAATGCACAAAGTCAAGGTAGAATGATTGAGAGAGGAAATAATTTTTGAAATCATGAGAAATCAAAAGGAAAGTCAAAAGGAAGGAGGTCTCAATCGAGAGGATTAAAGGACTGTTAGTATTGTGGGAAGCTAGAGCATAAAAAGAAAGATTGTTGGTCTCGAAAGAAAAATGAAGGAGATAAACTAGATGGAGACATGGAGGAAAATGTGGTAAGTAACAAATCCAAAGAGGATGCTTTTCTTTTATCTTTAGAAAGTGTTGATGATTCATAGGTTTTAGATTCTAATGCTTCATTACATGCTACTCCCCATAGAGTTTATTTCATTGATTATGTCTAAGGGGATTTTGGGCTTGTTTATTTGGGGGATAATAAACCCTCTCAAATTGTTGGGAAGGGAAAAGTTTAGATTATGTTGTAGAATGTGAATCATTAGCTACTATATGAGATAAGGCATGTTCCAAGGAATTTAATTTCAGCAGGGCAACTCAGTGTTGAGGGTTATGTAGTTACTTTTAATGATAAAAATTGGAAGGTTTCAAAAGGTTCCCTTGTAGTAGAAAAATGTGTGAAAGTAAGCACCTTATATCTTTGTATAGGTTTTATTGCTCCTACTTTAATTATTTCAGAGAAAAATGAATGTTCAGGGACAATTGCTATAGTAGAGTAGAGAGAACACATAGCTGCTATAAATTCTGATATAGTGTTGTGGCACAACAAACCTTGTCATATGAGTGAGAAAGGTATGAAAGTACTTTGTTCAAAGAAATTTCTACCAGGTCTAAAATGTGTTAATATATATTTTTGTGAAAGTTGTGTGTATGGGAAACAAAAGTGAGTGAGTTTTGTGAAGACTGGGAAGGAAAATAAAAGAGAGAAATTAGAGCTTGTGCATACCTATGTATGGGGACCAACTAAAGTATCTTCCCTTGGTGGGTCTCATTATTATGTTACATTTAATGACGACACAATTAAAAAAGTATGAGTTTATTTCCTCAGACAAAAATTTGATGTATTTCAAACTTTTAAGAAATGGAAATGCTTGGTTGAAAATAAGATTGGTAAGAAATTAAAATCTATAAGATATGATAATGGTGGTGAGTATTAAAACCATGAATTTGAAGGTCATTGCTCCACTAATGGTATCCATAGACAAGAAACTATTCCAAGGAGTGTACAGGAAAATCGAGTGGTTGAATGCATGAATAGGACTATTATAGAGCATAGAAGGAGCATGAGGTTGCATGGTAGGTTGCCCTTACACACGTGGGTGGAGGCTATCAATACTGCTATATATTTGATTAATAGAGGTTCCTCTACTCCTTTGGGCTATGGTATTGTAGAGGAAGCATGGACTGGTAAGAAGGTGAGTTATTCTTTTCTCAAAACCTCTGGTTGTGAAGCATTTTGTCACATAGATTTTGAAAATAGAACCAAGCTAGAAGCTAAGTCAAAAAAATGTGTATTTCTTGGATATGGCATTAATGAGCTTGGTTATAGGCTTTGGGATTTTGAAAATCATAAAATTGTAAGAAGTAGGGATGTCATATTCAATGAGAAACTGTTGCACAAAGATCTATTGTAACAACATGAGAAGAAAGAAGATGATTATGTAATACTGGATGATACTCCAAAAGATGATGTTCTAAAAATTTCTCATGATGTGCAATAACCACAACAACAAATATCACACACACCAGTGAATATTAGATGGTCAACAAGGAAAACTAGACCTCTAAAAAGATTTTCTCCCTTTTTGTATTCTATTTTACGTACTAATATAGGTTAACCTAAATTTTATGATGAAGCTATGTAGGTGGATACTAAGATTTAGTCAGAGTTTGCAGTGAAAGATGAAATTGACTCTTTACTGATGAATAAGATATGGGATTTATTAAAGTTTCTTGCAAGTAAATGAGCTTTACAGAATCAGTGGGTTTACAAGTTAAAAGAAGAGGATGGAGGTAAGATAAGATTTAAAGCCAGGTTAGTGGTAAAAGGATTTGCACAGAAAAAGGGCATTGAATTTGATGAGATCTTTTCTTCTATTGTTAAGATGACTTCTATTAGTACTATTTTAAGTATTGTGGTTATTAAAGATTTGCATTTAGAGTAGCTTGATGTTAAAACAACCTTCTTTTGTGGTGATTTGGATGAAGAGATATATATGGCTCAGCCATAAAAATTTGAGGTCAAAGGTAAGGAGAACTTAGTGTACAAATTAAAGGAAAGCTTACATGGCTTAAAGGAAGCACCTCAATAATGGTATCTGAAATTTGATAGCTTTATTCATGAGCATGGATACAATAGGTATCATTCAAATCACTGTGTTTATTTTAAAAGGTTGGATGATGATAGCTAAATTATTTTATATTTATTTGTTGATGATATTCTTGTAGCTAGGTCTAACATGGATCACATTAAGGGGTTGAAACACCAGTTAGCACATGGATTTTCTATGAAGGATTTGAGGGCAGAAAAATTGGAATCCTTGGTATAAAGATTTACAAAGATAAGAAGAACATAAAATTGATGCTATCTTAGGCTGATTATATTGAGAAGGTGTTGCAACATTTCTCTATGGAGAATGCTAAAGCTGTCAACACACCTTTACCTGGTCATTTGAAGTTGACTAAGGAGATATATTCCAAGACACAAGAATAGGAGGATACGATGTCCAAGGTACCCTATGATTTAGCTATAGGAAGCTTGATGTATGCTATGTTATGTATGAGGCTAGATATTACACATGCAGTGGAAGTTGTTAGCAAGTGTATGAGTTATCTAGGAATTGAGCATTGGAATGTAGTCAAGTGGATTCTCAGATATTTGAGAGAAACATTTAATCAGTATTTACACTTTGGGGGATCTACTATTGATTTATAGGGCTATGTTGACTCAGATTTGGCAAGGGATATTGGTACCAAGTGGAGTACTATAGGTTATGCATTTATTGTTGGTGGGCCAGCTGTGAGCTAGGTTTCTCAGTTATAGAAGGTAGACACTTTATCCACTATAGATGTAGAGTATGTTGTTACCATAGAGACATCCATGGAGATGATATGGATTTAGTTATTCTTGGAAGAATTGGGACACTATCATAGGGATAATTATTTGTTTACAAATAGTCAGAGTGCCATTCATGTTGCAAAGAATTCATCTTTGCTTTCAAAGACAAAATACATTCTGTTGTGGTACCATTTCATTCAGTTAGTTTTAGAGGATGGATAGTTAAATTTGGATAATAAACATATAGATGGCAATCTAGTAGATATGTTTACAAAGTTAGTAACAAGGGAGAAGTTGACCTCCTCTTTAACTTCAGTTGATCTTCTAGACTGAACATGAATAAAAGAACAATAGGGTCTAAGGTGGTTGGATCCGGAGGGAGCCCCATGTGGTAGCCGTATTACTATAGGATCAATCTCCTAGTGGGAGATTATTATCTAGTGTGAAGTTTGATTAGACCCTTAAGTGGGAGATTATTAGTTTGTGGTGACTGATCAGGTAAATACTATACATACCTCATAAATTCTTTGTTGTGGCTAATGTATGGCCAACATATGGCCAACATGATGTAAGCCTAAAGTGGAATAAAAATACTTGTATAAAAGGGCTTAGGGTTAGGGATTGTTTCATTCTGATCATGCAAAATTGGTTCTTACGGTGATAGTGAGTTGTAAGAGATTAGGGATTGTAATCAGGTTGTAGTCACTAAAACATAATAATATCAGACTTGTTGTTTGGTGGATGTAGCCTAGGGGTTGGGTGAACCATGTCAAATTGTGTTCTTTTGTATGTGATCGATTATTTTTTGTTATTGGTTATATTTACATGTAATTTTTATTTCTATTTTGTAGTTTAATCTTGATAGAAGATTTAGAAAGACAAAGAGAAAAAATGAGACTCTTATGCTCAAGAAGACTATTGAATTGTAAAACTACACCATCTTCCAATGTTGGAGTCATATCATCATTTCATGTTGAAGAGATGCTAATTTTTACATCTAACAATGCACACACTCCATCACGTCTTGTTGAAGGCACAACATCAACATATCAAGTAGGTGATATTCCATTTTTTTATCTTATTGCCAAAGCACATCAACTTTGGTTCAAGGTATGCAAAACACTCAACTTTATCTTGATGTTCAAAATGTTGAGGGAATAGAAGAGATTATAACACCTTCTAGAATTCATTTCAGAAGACCAAAATATTTGATTGATATTGATACTAACATTTTGAAATCAATGATTGATAAGATTAGCAAGTGTACTTGTCAAAGAAAAGTTAATTGTATGTGGAGAGTATTCTTTAAAGAATTAAATATTATAGGTCAATGCCAATTATTTGTTGAAATGATGAGGAATTTAAAATTTAGGCCCATCATGAAGATTCTTAGGCTAAGAACAATGGATAATTCAAATGAAAAAAAACTCTAAATAATCTAATGACTGCACATGACAAAGTGGGTTCTAAAATCACACACCAAAAATAGTAATATCAAAAGATGCGTATTTACATTGAACATATTATGTACTCAAATGATAATAGCTCAACTCATGAGAAAGAAAAGAAAAATATTAAAAATTAGTAGAGGTACTCATAAGAGAGCCATGATAAGGCATGAGAGAGTGGAAGATCCAACAAAAAATGAGTTATGGACATTTAGTGGTAGAATACCATGAAAGGATAAAGAAATTAGTAAAGTTTTTAAATCATTGATTGAAGATTTTTGGAAAAAAAACATGTGTGTTTCCCCTAATCAAAGAGATGTTGTAAGAAAGAGGATTGGTAGACAAAATCATGAGCCACATGTGAAATTTTTTTTGGTCTCAACTTAGACACATTTTTTTGCAAAATATACTAGTATGTATCCCCAAATTCAAATAATTAAAATATTTTTTGAGATGGGTAATCACACATGCACAACTTGTTGTTGTAGGATATATATTAAATTTTCTAACCATTTTGATATTTTTAGGAATATATCTGTGTCTTTGCATTCTAAGTTTTTTTTGCAAGATTGTGACATGAATAAGCCACCTAGATCTTCAAGGTAATTCATATCCAACACTTCATTTCAAATAGGGGATGGTCAATAATTTTACAAGGCATCATGCTTGGATGGTACATGCTTATTTTGTGGTTCTTTGCAACTTTTATCAACTTCTAAACATATGGATAGTACAAATGCAATTGGAAATGAAATAGTAGATTACAAAAAATATAAGATAGTGTCATATGCTCTAAAAAATGGGAAATAGGGTAAAAGATGTGATTTAGTCATTAAAAAAATTTTAGTGTATGAGTTCATGAATATCTTTTGTGAAAAGATTATTTATGAGTATGTAAGGCATACACATAGAGCTTGATGGCTAGATTTGCAATTCAAGTTGTGCAAGGATAAATTTCCACTCGATACCATTGTTTCAATTGTGGAATTCATAGAGAACTACACACTACAACTAAAAAATGAGGTGTAAGAAAAGTATTATAGTTCTCATTAGGTTTCCATACTTGTTCACATAACATTCATGCATTCACTTACAAGTACAAAGGAGGACATGAAGATATTGGGGGAGTACCATTTTACATAAGTGGTGATCTATCAAATTCTATGGAGTTTGTACATGGTTTTTTCAACTATTTTATGGAGATTTGGCTAACAAGGGCATATCATATCTCCAACACATTATTTGGTAAGACAATTACACATCTCAATTCAAGAATGCATGAATGTTTTATGGGTTGAGCAAGATCTATAGTTTGTCTAAAATTCAATATATATGAAATTTCATAGAGGCTAGTCATGGAAAGGGAGAGCACAATGGTGCAGGCACATGCATCAAAAGAGCCTTAGCTCATGAAGAATTAAAGCACAAACATAGAGCAACATTGATAGATACAAAATCCATCGTCCAGTGGTGTAACACTATAATGGGTCAAAGTAAGGAAGGTGAGCCTATGGTTCATTGATATTTTTGGTTGATAGATTATACTAACATTGCACCATATGAGGATTTAAGCACACTAACAGGATCAAGTGAGTCACACTCTTCTAGAAGCTCTCATGTAGGTTCATGTAGTATCCACACAGAAAAAATGACATGCTTTTGTCCATCATGTGTAGACAAAAATTGGGATGACTGTGAGTCAACTAAATGGGTGGAAAAATGGTATATACAAGTTTTGGAGCCAATTGACACCTACCATCGCCCACAAGCACTAGAAATTGTAGAGATGGATTCATCTTTTGACTTTGACTACTTGTCTAATCTAGTGCAACTTGGTAATATATATATCTCTATAAATTCAATATGTAACTTTATAATTTTTACCTAAGTATTTCAATAATTAATAATCACATTTTGTAAATTTATCACTACAAGCCATTTTTTTTTTGTTATTGCAGCTAAAGACAATGAAGAAGGGACATATTGTCATTTGTGTCATTGTGTCTAGGCAAAAAAAAACTAGATCACTAGGTTATAAATGGTGAAGGTTTAGAGTACCATATAGGTGTGGTCGTTGTAACTAGCACATGATTTAGATGATACTCTATGAAGAACCCTAAATTGTGGTTATTTGAGGATTGGAAAACAAAGAGGAAGATTATTCATTATTTGAACCTTGTTGTCATTTCAAATGTCCACTTGATAAAATATGGCAGAAAACAACATAATACAACTCTTTGGAAGGTTCACGAGTCAGACTATGAGGCAATACTTGAAACATTAAAATGTAGAGCACGTCCAGCTAGTTCATTAAATTGAATATAATTACAAAAACATGGACCTCTCTCACTTTTTGGTGATGTAGAGTGCACAACTAGGTAGCTTCAAATGGACTTTCCCAATCTTTGGTGTAGAGCATCTCCTTTCATTTTGGTTTTTGAAGTTTTTTAAGGGTTATTTAAGAGGTTATGTGTGTCTAATAAGTTCCAAGAATCCTTTGAAAGAAACTAGTACCAATGTGTTTGTAAAAGAGACAAAATTTCTCATTAGGCCCTAAATTGGTAAAAAGATGCTCAATGAGCCAAAAGTTGTTCAATAGATAAAATTTTTTTAGGGTTGGGAAACTAAGGTATTTGGTTTACTAATAGGTCATAGGAATCCTAACTAGGGCCCAATAATGGTCCTTGATGGACAATTTTGATCAAAAGATATAAAGAGGAAAAATTGCTTAAAACTTGCAAAGTTGCTCAAAAAGTTGCTTAAGCAACTTTTGTAATTTTCACTAAAAGTATAAAATGATATTTTTGGAAATTGTAACTATCCATGCTCATGTAATTGAGTATAGGGATTCATACTTTGGAAGGTTAAAAGTTTTTAAGGATGAGGAAGCACTCAAATTCCTCAAAATTGCTTAGTAGGCCTAATTGCCCCCAACTAGGTCTCTAAGCAATTAGGGCTTCTCAAATAAATTAGGTTTCCACATGCCCATTTCAATATTATTTAACATATCTCAACCTTAGTATTGGCTATTTTGGACCAACAAACAGATCCTCCAACAAGGCACCCTTTTTGAGCATAAAATATGGTGGTTTTCCAAAGAAAGTACTTTCTTCCAGTGATCCATACTATAAAATGTATCCTCAAATGGACGCAATCAAATGATTATCAGGTCAATTTGATGTTATGGCCTCTACAAGTAAGAAATCCCCAAATTGGTCTGTTACAAACCCTCAAACCTAGGGCTTTCTCAATGTATGACTTTGCAAACCAAATTCAATCAAATTAAGGTTGATTCACCATATCCAAGGCATACATAGACATAATATACGATAAAATACCCCTCTCTAAAGTATAGATATCTTTTTGTTGCTCCTTAGACATCCATTTCATGCACCTATAGCCACCTAAACTCCATTAGAGTTCTCCCTAAACTCCATTAGAGTTCTCCAACCATGCAAAATCCTATCCAAACATTGTTGCAAGTATTATTTACATAGTAATATAGGTTATTTTTTTCTAATAATCAACTAGTCCCAAGGTGTTCTTAAAAGAACCAAATTTGCTCATTAGGTCCTAAGTTGGTCAAAAGTTGCCCAATGAGTCAAAAGTTGCCCAAGAGGTTAAAAGCTTTTAAGGATGGGAAACTAAGGTATTTGGTTACCTAAAAGATCCTAGGAATATTAAGTAGGGTTCTAGAATAGTCCTAGATGGACCCATTTGACGAAAAGCTATAAAGAGGTAAAATTGCTCAAAAATTGCAAAGTTGCGAAAAAAGTTGTTGGAGCAACTTTTGCAATTTTCAAAAAAAGTTTCAAATGGATGTTTGGAATGTTCTAGTTACCAATGGTTGGGTATGTGGGAATAGGAAACATATTTTGGAAGGTTGGAAGGTTTCCAGTCTGATTTCATACTCCTTTCCAACCAAATTGCATTTTTTAGCAACTTTTACAACATTTACAATTTTGCACAAAAAGAGCGCCTTTTGCAAAGTTCACTAGATTTCACTTCTAGGACTTGGAAAAGGTTCCAAATTATTAAAAATAAAATAAAAACACCTAATCCTAGGCTATCTTGACCAAAAACTTGAAAAGACATAATTTTCCTTCATTAGCAAGTTTTGCTCATATCTTGCACAAAGTGGCCTAGAAATACATATCTCACTCATATCTCTCCCACCATTCATCATGGGATCAACCTGTCTACTTTGTTAGCTCTAAGTTGTTGGGTAAACCCTAGTCACATTCTCATCCCATTCCATTGACAACTCAAACATTCTTAGCCATGCCAAAACCCTAAGTCACTAAATGCCATAGGGCAAAGATCTTCGACTAGGCATATCTCAAAGCTTGTGCAAGGTATGGATGAAATTCTAGGTGCTACAGGATCTTGTTGTTGACAACTACAATAACCTTTCTCTCTTTTTGGAGAAAGGATTCAATTTAATTTTGTGGCCTCATCTCAGGTGATGATGAAACTTGTAGTGTTGGCTAATACAAAGTTGCCAACTAGTAAGTCTCTCTAATTGTTCATCATAGGATTGAATTATCTATTCTATTAGCTCTAAGAGGTAGGGTAAAACCTAGTTCCATGGTTATCCTACCTAATTGACTACTCAAATATTCTCAAGCATGCTAAATAGAATTGACCCTATGAGTCACTAAATACCATAGGGTAGTAATCTTTGATGGGTATATCTTGGAGCTTGTGTGTGGTATGGATGTGATTCTGGGTGCTAGAGGACTATCTTTCCAACACCTAAAATAACCTATCTCTCTTTTTGGAGATTGGATTCCATTTTGATTTTTTGGTCCCATCTTAGGTGATGCCAAAACTTGTATTATGAGCTAGTACAAAGTCACCAACTAGTAAATCTCTCTAACCAATCATCATGGGATTGAACTTCTATTCTATTAGCTTTGGGTGGTAGGGCAAACCCTATTCTCAATCTTGTCTTGTATTGTTTACCTCTCAAACATTCATGGGCATGTCAAATAGAATTGACCCTGAGTCACTAAATGTCATAGGGAAAAAATCTTTGACAAGGCATATCTTGGACTTCGTGCAAAGTATGGATGAAATTTTGGGTGCTACAAGATCATGTTTTTGATACCTACAATAACTATTTTCTCTTTTTAGAGATTGGATTCCATTTTGATTTTGTAGCCCTACCTTGGGTGATGCTAAAACTTGTAGTGTTGGGTAATACAAAGTTGTCAATTGGCGAATCTCTCTAACTATTTGTTTTGGAATTTAACTATCCATTCTATTAGCTCTAGGTGGATAGGTAGATGCTAGTCCCAAGATCATCCCATTCCATTCACCACTAAAATATTCTTGAGCATGTTGAATCAAATTGACCCTAAGAGTCACTAAATGCAATAGGGCATCAATCTTTGATGAGGTATATCTTAGAGCTCATACAAGTTATAGATGCAATTATAGGTGCTACATGATCATGTTGTCAACACCTACAATAACCTTTCTCACTTTTTGGAGATTGGATTTTGTTTTGATTTTGCAACCTTATATTAGGTAATGCTGAAACTTGTAATATTGGCTAGTATAAATTTTCCAACTAGTGAATCTTTCTAATCGTTCATGTGGGATCGAGCTATCTACTATTAGCTTTGACTAGACAGGTAAACCCTAGTCCCAAAATTTTCTCATCATATTGATTGCTCGAATGTTCTCAGGTAGATTGAATGAAATTGACCCGGAGTATCACTAAATGCCATAGGGAATTGATCTTTGATAGGGCATATCTTAGAGTTTGTGTAAGGTATGGATACAATTATAGGTGCTACAAGATCATGTTTTTAATATCTACAATAACCTCTCTCTTTTTTTGGAGATCATTTTTCATTTTGATTTTGTAGTACCATCTTGGGTGATGTTGAAATTTATAGTGTTGGCCAATAGAAAGTTACCAACTCATGAATCTCTATAACCATTCATTGTGGGATCAAACTGTCTATTCTCTTAGCTCCAAGTGGTCAGGTAAACCCTACTACCAACTTTGTCCTATTTTCTTGACCACTCAAACATTCTCAGGCACACTGAATGGAATTGACCCTAAGAGTCACTGAATGACATAGAGAAATGATCTTTGATGAGGCATATCTCTGAGCTTGTGTCAGGTATAGATGCTATTTTGGGTGCTACAGGATCATGTTTTTTACATCTACAATAAATTCTCTCACTTTTTGGATATTGGATTTTATTTTGATTTTGGAGCCCCATCTCAGGTGATGCTGAAACATGTAGTGTTGGCTAGCACAAAGTCACTAACTAGTAAATCTCTCTAACCATTCATCATGTGATCAAACTATCTACTTTGTTATCTTTGAGGGGTCAGGAAAACCCTAGTCCCAAGCTCATCCCATCCTATTGACGGCTCAAACATTCTTGGGCATGCCAAATGGAATTGACAATAATAGTCAATAAATATTGTGTGTTGATACTGTGAAGAATGAAAAAGATACAAGAATTTGAACAATTAAAGGAAAGTTAAATGAAGCAAAAAGGACTATACAAACATGAACTAACTTAATCTAAGGTAAAACTTCAACATTTAATGTAGTTTCCTCTTCGGCCCTTCTCATAGAGATTTTGTTTGATGTTCTTCTAAGTTGTATGATTGATATTGCTTTTGGTCAAGAATTTCATAGATAGCATTGCATTTCTATTTCCATTTTATATAATTGTACATAAGAAACCCAATGTTGTGATTATTTCTCCATGTAGGAAGCCATGGATTCAAGATACATTTTATGTGTAGCATTAGTTTATTGAGGACTTGACATGAAAATAGGCATCCACCCCCAAAATGCAACTTGGAAACATTTTTCCTAGACACGACTTTCAAAATTAGATTTGTTAGTCTATCATTGCCATTACAAATATATTTTTTGAGGAATATTGGAGGTACAACAATTGTAGAAAGCCATGACTTCCAATTTGAATCCATGGGCACAAGAATTTATCTCTTCTATACTAATTGATACATGACTCTCCCTCCATGCCCATCCACTTTCCCAATTGTACCTACAATAATGAATGCAACCTTGATGACATCATAAAATATTGTTCCACCTCCATTCCGATTGCACATAAATTGTTTTCCACAGATTATGAATTATATTTCAGAAATCTCACCACTGAGTTTCCCTCTTATAGGTTGCCCAATTCCTATTCCTCCTATAAATACTTCCTTTCCTATTGGATGAATAGTGGAACCATCTAATTGTCTGTCCAATTTTTTGGTTTGCCCTCTTCATGAGCAATAAGTTTTGAAGGGTCCACCTCCATAGCTTCATTGTACAAACTTTAACCCCACTTTGACCACTGAGTGTCCCTCCTAGTGTTTTTTAACTTCCACTTACCCAAACAAAGCTTAATCAAACCAACTTGATCTAAGCACACCAATACACCACCCTAACATGGCTAGAGTCACAACAAGCCTCAAAGCAACAAAAACATGAAAAAATACATAGCAAGGGTTGTTAGGTGTCCTGAATAGGATAATGACAGACAAAAGATATCCAGGAAAAAATGGAACAACTATAGCTATAGGAATCATAAGAAGAACATATATAATATGTTTCCATGAATGAAGCTCTTGAAGGAATGGATAAGTAAGGAATATTGATATCAAATTCCATGAATAAATTAATTTTTTTTATTTCAAGTCTTCTCATATTCTGAAGATAAAGCATATATTATAAACACTTCAAAGGTTTATGATGACAATAAGGTTCAAGCTTAGACATTTACATAGTGTAGCCAACTCAAGACTCAAAATTCAATGTTAATTGTATAACAGTAATAAGAATTCAAGTTTCACTATTCTCATCCCAAAAAAAACTCCAAATAAGTTACTCATAATCAAAAGTATTCATAACTTGTACAGTTTAAATAAAAATTAATATTATATCCTTATTGACATATCAAAAGATACTTTCAAAGCTTATTATAATTATTCCTACCCTTATTTTGGATGCAAAATACATTTGAATGAAATGCTTAAAATGTAAACAAGAAAAATAAGATATATATTATGATAACCAATAATGTTAGACATGAACAAACTGATGCATCAAAGTTTTAAGTCTAATAATGCCATGCATCAAATATATGTCATACATCAAATATAAAATTCCATATATACATCAAATGTATGTCAAATATGTCCACTAACATAAAATCCAAGATATATGTCCACTAATGCCTATACCTGTGTGCCCATCCCTATATTTTCTCCATCCCACAAGGGAACGGAAACAAATCCCTAGAGGTATTTGATCATTGCATAGAGGGAGATGATGGGGATGATGGAGTCTTCCTCACACACTCACTCATCCTCTTGTTTAGACTCCTCTCTAAATGGAGCTAATACAAACAAATTATATATGAATCAATAGTTATTATATATTGAAATCAAATATATGTACACAAAATTAATTATTTTCTTACTGCCATCAAATAGTCACTCTATACATCAACCTCAAAGGCTCGCAGGTGATCAGAGTAGCCATGGCCTACAAAAATTCAATCAATATAATCACTTGATCATACTTATAAATACCATTTGAAATTTGAATAAGTTAACTATTATAAATAATAACCAAAACTATAAAAACTCTTTCATACCTTAGTCAATGGCTCTAAATGAGCCATCATAGCAACAACTCCATGGTCGATGGATTGGTGAAGATGAGGAGGAGTCTTCGATGTCAACAACTAAAAACCATATAATACAATTTACATATTTATTTTATAGAATACAATATAATCAAATGAATTAAATTAAGATGAAATAAATGTACCTCTACAAATCTTGTATCATCCCTACACTCAGAGTCCCTTTTGAATGGCAATGGTCCAATAGAGAATTAATGCACATGGATAATTTTTTTTTTTCAATCCTTCATATGATTAATGAATAAGTATATGTATCAATTTAAATGATTAAAGTGATACATACCTCTTGACTCATTGACAAATTAGTTTATTATAATTGTAATTTACCTATGTGTCAATGCCAAATGTGTCACTTAGGAACTCATTAGTGATTAGCCCATCATCCATAGTGTCTCCAACATGACTACCAAACTTGGATAATGATCCGCATGACATGCACATGTGACTATGACGCAAAGAATGCTCCTCCTCTACTAATGGATTATCACAATGAATGAGGGCCTGTGTCAAAGAATTGACGGTCCCTAGAGTATTGGTCTCTACATGTTCATTCACAACTAAATGAATAATCACATGCGCACCATGTGGCTTGACAATAGGTGCCCTAATTGCATTAGGGTCATGACGTGCCCCTAACCTCTTAAATGATGACTGCCCACCTCTACCCTAAGAATCTAACATGTCAAATTAATTGGGGATCTCCTCAAGGATAAATTAACAATACAATTTTTTAAAGAAATACATTAGAACCTCATGACTATTGCAGGGAGGGGTATCAAATACCATCGATAATCTATCCTGAAATTTATTTATAATATCATCATGTAAGGACCAGTGAATGGGGAACATTTTAGTTGTATGTTTAACAATGACTTGTTCTCTTGGTATTTTAAAAAAATGCATGTTTGCTACCTTTTACTATGTCCTTTTTTTTACATCTTTATAAGATAAATTTTTTTCTTCATAATATCTTCTTTTATCTTCTCTCTTAACACATCAAATATCTAATAACCACTAATAGAAGCTACATGACTCACAATAGACTAAATGGAAGATGCCAATTGTGCTCTGATAGGATTGGTTTTCCCACAAGCTTTCAACCTACAAATGATTGCTTCTAATTCATGTTTTCCTCTTTCTATTTCATTCATTATATTGTCTTGGGTGCCAGAAGGAGGTCTTTCAATTGGTGGAGGTTGCAAAATTTCTCGCTCTTCTTGTGGAGGGTTTTCATTTTTATTTTGTTGATCAGGGTAGGGATTTGGTGTTTGATTATTCACATTTTTTGATAAAAAACTAATTGTATTTTAAATAAATAAACAAATTTGAAGCAAAACTAAAAAAATACAAAACAATGCTAAAACATACAAAACAAGAACATAAAACATACTTAATGATCCCAATCTAGATCTCCGATGACAAGGAGGCATTTTGAGGAGGAGAGTGAGCAAATCCTTCAACTTCTACAAGTAGCGTGTGTGTCGTTGAGGGGAAAAAAGCACTAAAAAAATGAAATACGAGAAAATGGAATGGGTTGTAGGTTTGCATCCCATATATAGAACTTTTAAAAAGTGCTCATGTGCTTTGGCTTGGGCTTCACAAGCCTAAGGCTTGTGTAGTCAAAGCCAAAGTGAATGCACGCTATAGTGTGCAAACGCTTTTAGAATTTTTAAAATTTTAGTTGTGTCATCCTTTTGGCAACACAACTTGGTCCATTTTCCCCAGGTTAAACCTCAGTTTCCATTTTGCAAGCAAAAAATGGTGTTTTCCAAAGTTCTAGGATATCTCCTTGACCAAATCATGGTCATTTTTAGTAGTGTAGGTAAACAGAAAGAGGGAGCCTTCCATTGTTGAGATGAATATTGAACCCAAAAGTTTCCACCTCATTGAGTACCATTTTCTCACCATATCAATCATAGGTTAGAATAAGACAAAATTTCCAACAAGGCATAGGGAAAAACCCTAGGGAAATCAAATCAACCATTGAGTCAGGTAGTAAAATCAGTGATCTAGTGGCCCTTGAGGAAAATGTGGGTTTATCTCTAGAGTCCACATAAATCTTGGATTTGATGATAGTGCCAAGTGAGTTTTACTTTGGGGTCACTGCCACTTTGACTACATTGTGAGACCACCTAGAGGTTTGGGGCCCAAATAGGCACAATCATCACGAATGTCACATGGTCTTGTCAGGCCATGATTTTCCACCTGATGCAACACTTGACTGAGAGCGCATGAGATCAGGATGTACCCGAGAGTGAGGAAAAGTTGCCAAGATCCCCTATTTTTTGCGTATTGAATGAAATAAAAAAAATTCAATCTATAGATGTTATTTTAGTCAAACTATTTTACTTTTCTAAAAAATAACCGATTCATATAGGCTTCTTTTCTTTTTAAGTGCTCAAGGTTAAAGCTTATAAAAAAATACAAAATAAAATGACAATATATATTATGAAATTTCCAAATCAAATCTCCTATGATAGTATTTTTTAATTCATTTTTGCGTCTCGTTGCCTTAAATATTTTTACTTTGTTTTATTTCCTTTTTTGGTTGCTTTATTTTATTTTTGTATGTGCATATATAAATTTTAATAACCCTTTTTCATATATTTCCATTTGTTTTTCTAGTTATTTTTCATTTTTCTTTTCTTAATTTATGATTTTTTTGTTTTAGGCTGGGCTATTTATTTATTTATTTAATTTCTCTTTATTCTTTAGCTTTGTTTTATTTTTTCTTTATTTATATGTAAAAAATAATGCTTTTATTCACTTTGTTGATATGTTTAATCTATTTATTCTCTTGTTCTGTGTGCCCAACCTCTTCCTATATTTCTTGAGTGTGCTCCAATCTGCATCTTATTTTTCTACTCTCCTTTACCTGTGGATCACTTTGATAAAAAAATTTCGACGTAAAAAACACTATTTGCAATTTTAATAGATTATGAAAATCTAATTCGGTTAAATGAAAATGTTGTGTTCGTATAGGAAAAAGATATTCTTGTTTAATACGAAGCAGGTAAATTAAATAAAAGCGTTGTGTATGGCTCCCGATATTATGATACGTCTGCAATTATTTAAAATTGATAACAAATGGAGTGGAACAAGCACACGTTTAGTAGGTCTCCTGTTCTGCCAGTTGCATGGGGAAGATGAGTTTTCTTCAGCGAAACAAAATGTGTAAGTGGTAGACAGATTTATTTCTTTATTTACATTATTACTCATGACGGTGTGTATTTTAATCTAACTTATGGTAGTTAACTTGCAATAGTTAATATGCGCAGATGAAAATGCGCTGTATTCCAACATTGACATGTGGGAGATTTTGGACACTGAAAATGCGCTGTGAGTTCCAATTATTTAATGCTTACACTATTAAAACAATAATCTTTTTAATATATACACTATTAAAACAATGCGATTTATATCCTCGATGTATTCTTTGTTCAGGGAGCTCAATTTTTTTTAACTCTATTTCCTAGCGAATAATGGCAGCCGTGTCCGTGTAGGAAATTCAGTTTACCACTGAGGACTAGGTCCTAGAAATTGAAAATGTCATCCAATAATAATTCATGAATACTACTCTTATAAACTTTATATTAAGCTATATATCTTCGTATTTGTTATTTCTTGAGGCAATCCCCTTTGACAGGGGAAGATATTCGTTGCATTAAGTGTAGCTTTTAATCTCTTTCCACTCTAGATGTTAATACAAGCTGTAAACTTCATTCCAAAACTTCCCAAATCAATAATTGAGACTTTTTTCCGCAAAGGTGATGTGGGTGACTGGAAGAATCATTTCATGCCGGAAATGAGCAGTCATATGTATATGGCAGTGGAAAGTAAGTTACAAGAAGCAGGCGTCTTCCTCAAGTATGAAATCTGAAATTAAGCTAGCATTGAACTCTTTCCTAGTGTCTCCACATTTTCATAATAATGTTTGAACATTATTCTTATTATTTTATATCATTTGAATCTTATTTGGTCAATAAAGTAGCTTGGCCTATTTCAACTTTTATCATATTTACAGATTATCAATATGGTTGTATGAATTGTATCAAGATTGAGATTATTATGGAACACGGATATTAGATCTTTGGAGGGAAGGGGTAGTTGGAGCAACATAAACTAACAAAAAGTTAGAGTAATCAATTAATTTTAATTATTTTAACAAAAAATGTTAAGATAATATTGAATGGAAGAAATAACACATGAGCATCGATACTTTTTTATGTGAGAAATTTAAATCAGAAAAATTCATTATAAGGATCTTACCACAGATGCATATATTGTGATTACAAAGATAATAGGAACTCACTACTTTGAACTTGCAATTAGAGGCTGAGTAGAGATACATCAATTTATATAAATAGAATATATCACATTTTCAAATATACAAAAGAGGTCAAATTTAGAAGTAAAAAGTTATAGTGAAAAGAACTTGTGTACCTTAGACACATTGTCCAATTGAAAAGTTACATACAACTCTTCCTCAAAAATGATGAGAAATACTCTTGAAATACAACTAATGTGCACAGCAACGTCAAGTGAACAACATGCTATTACTATCTCATCTTCTTCATTACTATCCCAATCTAGTAGCTTCATAAGCCGAACTATGTTATTTTAAATCTCTTCATATCGATCATCATTCATTAGTGCACAATACCCTCCCTTACATTTTTCCAAACAACTTATTTCACTTTCAATACTAGATAGATATTTAGAGTTTACAACAAGGTGAGTTATTTTGAAAGCATATTGCAACTACATTATAGATTGACCATGTAAGTAAAAAATTATAACATGTTTCCATGCAGTACAACATATAAAAAAAAACATAGATTATACCTAACATGTACCAACATATATAAGAGTTAAACATTAAATACATAGATCACACAAAGAATGAAGCCATACAAAAAGGAAATATGAAATAACTACAAGTCCCTGATGAAACATATGAAGCACAATCCATTCTAGGACAGAGAGGGATCATAAACAATCTACGGATTGCTCAATGCTACATCTATAAATAATATAAAAACTTCCATAACCATATCAAAGGTGTAGTGACACACAAACTAAAGAACCAAATAACTTTTTAACTATATCTTGACGTCCAAACACCATGTTAAGATCCACATGCCACATTAAAAAAAATGTCACTCCTCCATAGTCCTCATTAGAGGCTATCTGAAAATATTTTTGGACTATACCATGAACTGATCATAATTTAATTATTGAATGACATTGTATTTGGTTCACCAAAACACATAAAAACTAAGACAAAAACATAGGTCTAATCTAAATCACATCTTCACATATTCATATTTTATTTCCAAATAAGAAGCCTTCCAAAAAAAAAAAAAAAAAATCATCTTTACTTACATAACTCTATTTTTGAACTATTAACATCTAAAGAGAGTCATTGACTTTTGTATCTTAGAAAATGAATATAATGTACTAGAAACATCATTATCAAAATCTCCAAAATACAAATTTGTTCCATTTTTATTTGTAATTAATGCAACCTTACAACTCCTAGATGAACTACCTTGTTTACGACACAAGTGTAAGAAAAAGTAAATAAAGTTCACCTCTAGACCATAGAGTAAACACCTAAAGAGAATAATGTTTGATACTAACAAAAATTTTAAATTGAAACAAATATGTATTTCAAATAATCTCCCCATTTCCACTAATGGTAGCGAATCACCAATATTTTTTTAAATAAATATATTATGCACTGTAAGCTTCCAACTGAGTAAATCAACAATTCAAATTTTACTTTTTCTTTTCCATACTCTTTCCTTTCTCTTGAGACCTTCTTTGTGCCCTACTTCTTGGCTATGAGCCTCCTCAAGGGGACCCTATTAATATTTACTACCCCTTCCTCCTCAATGCTGTATAGAATGTCTTGTAAGTTGTGATTCTAGCCCTTTGGACTGAATCCAACCCCCTTGTTTTCTTCTTTAGTTTCAAACGTTTTTGGTCTTCCTCTAGATGACCCATTTTGTACATTTTCTTTATCTATATGTATATACCCTCTTCTCTCTCTTTTATAGTGCAAAGAATTTTATTGGTCTCCCCAAAGATTTGGTAGCCCCTTCCATCTTTTTCTAAAAAGGTGAAATAATTGTTCTCTTCCTCTAGGGTAGAAAATTGGGTGTTTCATTTGTACAACACCCCTTGTAAGATCACCAATACTTTAGTGTAGGCTCTTGATAAAATATTAGTTGACATAGTCAACTCATTTGACTTGTTGCTTATAAGTAAATTTTTCTTGTTCAGAACCTTTATTAATCAACTCAAGAAATGGGCTACAAATTGTGGGTTCCTTAAAGAGTGTGCTAATATTAATGTTATTTCTCATGGCATGTTCCTTTATATATTTATGAGCAAGGAAGACTTGTGGTTGATACATACAAATGGACCCTCTAGGATTATGATAATAATCAAAGTAATATCATAACCCTGTACAAATGGAAACCTGGGTTAGATATTCCTCACTCAAACTTAAGAGTCATTCCTTCCACTGGGTTCATCCTCAACGACACTAAAAAAATTTCTAGTTCCATTATTGACGCAGATAGAGTGACTTAGATTAAGTTTTTTTCTTTCTTCCAAAATTTACGTTAGTGTGGAGGTCAACTCTATGCTATCAACTTATTTCACCCAAGAACTTGTTGAAAATAGATTGATACAAGTATGATAAATGTGTTTCAATCATTATTTTGTCACTAATGTCAAACTTGATACTTGCTGGTAAGAAAATTACTTATATGATTTAAGTAGTATCATTTATTTATTTGATGAAGAGGATTTGGTCAAATGAGCTAACAATAGCATCTAGAGGTAAGACTATCTTTGTCCCCCAACAAGGATATTATGCTTATCCTTCTAGTTCACTTCCTCTAAGCATATTCTTATCTTCCACACTTTCTCATATTCAATCCTCAAATTAATGTTATACTTATATCATATAAATTGTCAAGTTGACTTGAATACAACTTAGAATCATCACTTGAATCAGTTAGAACCAACAAAAAAAATATTAAACTCAATATGCTAAAACAAAAAAATCTTTTGTTAGCCAACCCTGCTCGGTAGATACTAACATTAAAATGATTTTCCTATGTTAACCAAATGAACTCAGTTAACACTGCATCTTTGAAAACTTCCTTTAGTAACTGAGTGAGCTCGATTAACACTAGTTCCATGCAACTTTCCTTTGTTACCTGAGTGAACTTGGTCAATGATTAAATTTTGTGAACTTTTCTTTGACACCCGAGTGAACTTAGTAGATACTATCTTTTGAACATAGAAAACACTAAAATGCTCAATAGACATAGAAAATTGTCTTCATTTCTTGAGTGATCTCAGCATACATTAACTAGTAAAGATATTACATTTTGTGTAACATCAAGGACAGTATACAATTGATAAATTATTTTCAACAATCTCTCTCTTTGGCATTGATGGAAACACAACATGTCATAATACAATGAAATTTTAGAGAAAAATAAAATTAAGGAAAATATCCTTAGTTTCATTCTAATTGTCATCCCTAAGAACTCCTTCTATCAGTGTGAACTCCCTCTTACTTCAATTTATCCTTTTGTCATCAAACTCTCAACATCTTCTTATGATAACAAACTCTTCGTCTTTGATAGCAAACCAAGTTCTTCCTCTTTGACGTCTTGAAACAAAATTTTCATGACATGATTATGACAATAAAATCTCCCTCTTTGACATCTTATGCCAAAGACAATATTTAGTGAATATCAAGTTATCTAATGTATAGATGCATATGCAACCTACCCTTTCATTTCTATATGAACTTAACTGATCATCAACATGCTTTGGTTGATGCATCACTAAACTTCATTTAGTGAGATTTAGATAGGGGAATAACCGCCAACCTACCTCTTAGATACAAAAATTCATCCTTAGGTAAGGGCTTTCTGAATATGTCTACAATTTTTTCTTTAGAATTCACATATTCTAATCTTACCTCTTTGTGTTGCACCAATTCCTTGTCTTGGTATGCATCACTTGATTCTTTGATATATTAATTGTACTTGTATTATCACAAAAGATAACCACTAGATCCTTGATATCTACCTTCATATCTCCCTACTGTTCTTGAACCAAACAACATTTGAACAATTTACTACTATTGCAACATACTTTGCCTTTAAGGTAGACTAAGAAATTCAATTTTTTTCTTACTTGTCCTATATATTACTCTCCTACAAAGAAAGAATGCTCCACCACTTGTGTTCTTCTTGTCACCAACACTTCCTATCCAATCTGCATTAGCGAAGGCTTTCGAATCTAAATTTCCTCCTTTGTTGTATCATGCAATCCATAGTTTTTAGTACCCTTTAGATACCTCATGATTCTTTGTATTTCCATCATATCATATTCTTTATGATTAGCCAAAAATCTTACCACCATACCAACTATAAGAGCATCATCAAGCCTACTATGTACACCATACTGAAGTTTTCCAATCATTGATCTATATGTGGTCTGATCTACCTCCTTGGAATCATTGTTTTTGGAAAGCTTGTGTCTAGTAGACATAGGTGTTCCAACTGGTCTTGAATCCTCCATTCCAAATTTATTTAGTATCTCCTTGATATACTTAGATTAAGTAATGTAGATACCATCTTTCTTCTATTTAATCTACAAGCCAATAGAGATTTTAATTTCTCCAAACATTGACATTTCAAATTCATTACTCATTTCCTCTAAAATGGCTTTGCATAAATCATCATTTCTACTAAACAATGTGTCATCCAAAAAGATTTCTACCACTGCAATCTTCTTTTCTGGTCCATCTTTGATGTAAAGATAGTTGTCATCATTTTTCCTTTGAAAACCAATCTTTATCAAGTAATTATGAAGTCTTTCATACCATGCTTTGGGAGCTTTCTTGAGACTATAGAATGCTTTGTCTAGTTCACAAACCGTATCCTTTTTTGCTAATATCTACAAAACCTTTAGGTTGTTCAATGTAAACTTCTTCTTCTAGAATTCTAAACAAGAGTGCATATTTCACATTCATCTAATTTAATTTAAATCCTTTATGTGTAACATAAGCAACAAGAGAAAAAGTTTCACCATAGTCAATACATTCCTCTTGAGAATAACCTTTGCATACTAACCTTGCTTTTTTTCTTGAAACTACTTCATCTTCATTTAGCTTATTTTTGAAAACCCACTTTGTGCCAATTACATTCTTATCCTTGGGTCTAAGAACAAGAGTCAATGTCTTATTCCTTTCTATTTTTTCTATCTCCTAATTCTAACTTCAATCCAACTTTCATTATCCAAAACATCTTTAACTATTCTAGGTTAAAATTCAGTAAGCAAACATGTACCTTTCAATTTGTTCCTTGTCATTGTACCACCTAACTTGTCTCCAATGATCTACTCAAGTGCATGGTACCTTTCTGACATATCTTGTTAATATAGGTACTTTAGATTTAGAGCTTGTTCCACTTGCCTCACAATGATCTTCTACATCATGCTGGGGTCCCACTATCTGTGACTCGGGTCCTTCAGATTCAGACTTAGGTTGCACTAGCTATAACTTGTTAGGCTATAATTGCAACTAGAGTCCTTCAAACTATGACTTGGGCTAATTAGATTGTGACTCAGGTTGGACTAGCTACAACTCAGGTACTTCTAGAGATTTTGGCAACTTAGGAGGTGAATTCTATTGACTTCCAATAAGATTAGAAAATGTATCAAGTTCAGAGGAAGTAAACTATCTATAATCTTTAGGTTCTTTGTTGCTCTCTTCTTCACTCTTTTCTGCAAATTCATCAATCTTCACATGTGCACTTTCTATGATCTTATGAGTGGTTAGATTCAGACATTGATATCCCTTATTTCTGTTGGAATCCCAGTAATATACCTTCATCACTTTTGACATTAAATTTACCTTTCCTAGTCCCCTTCAAAACATAACATTTTCTACCAAATACTTTCACGTAACTTACATTAGGTTTTTAGCCATACCATTTTTCATAAGGAGTCTGATTTGATTCTTTCTTTAACTGTACTCTATTTAGGGTATGGACTATTGTACTAATTTCTTCCTTTGAGTATTTGACTCCAACATTCTTTCCTATCATCAAGGTTCTTGTACAATCTATGATTGAGCTCTTCCTTCTTTCTACTATAGCATTTTGCTGAGGTGTACTATCGGTGGATACTTATTATTTTGATTCCTCTTTTAGTGTAGAATTCAATAAATTCATTAGAAATGAATTCACCTCCTCTATCTCATCTCAAACATTTCAGCTTCTTTCATGTTACCTTCTCAACTCTTGTGAGATACCATTTAAACTTTTGAGAATCTTCAGACTTATCTTTTAGATACATTGCTATAATCATTCTATAGGAATCATCAACAAATAAAATAAAGTAATTATCTCCGCCGTAGCTCTCAATGCCAATAGGTCCACAAAGGTCTATATGAACTAGCTCCAAGGCTTCCTCTAAATGGTATTTCTTGCTCTTGAAACTTGTCTTGCCCATCTTACAAATTTGACATTTTTGCATAGGCCCATATTAGGTTTCCTCAAACTAGGAATACCTCTTACTCTTTTGTTTTTTCTTATCTTGATCAGGTTATCAAAGTTCACATGACATAACCTTTTATGCCCTAACCAACTTTCTTCTACTTGACCATTGAAACATGAACTTTCACTAAGATCTAGGTAGAACAAGTTATCTTTCATTTGGTTAATGGACCCAACTAGATTTTGTTTTCCATCTAGTAGCTTGGCTTTTCCATTCATGAATTCTACCTTGAATCCAATGCTATTCAACTATGCCACACTTAGTAGATTATGTTTCAATCCTTCAACCCAATAAGTATTATGGCATCTCAATTCACTAGTTAGAGAAATACAACCTTTTCCTTTTATTCAACATGGTTCATTATTTCCATATCTTACACTTCCACATGTTCAAACTTTATCTTATCACTACTCATATGATGAAAACAACCACTATCAATAATCCATGTATCATTTTTGTTAAAATGAGAAATAAATGTCATTTTATCTTCTTCATTATTAGTTTCATCTTTTATAACAATATATACCATTTCATCATCATCAATACTATCTAAATCTTTATCGATAAAATAAGAATTCTTACTTTTTTCCTTGTAGTCCTTCTACATTTTGAAATCTTTCTTTCCTTTATACTTGTTGTTCTTCTTTTCATCTTTGTCTTCCCTATTTGGAAACCTTGCAGTAATGTGACCAACTTCTTCACAAGAAAAATAGATTAGAGGAATTCTGCCTTTGGGATATCTACTTGCAAATAGAGCTTCAATACCTTCAAGATCACAGTTAGAACAGTCTTCCTCTTCATTTTTAGATTGCTTTCCTTTAAAATTTTCAACTTTCTTCTTGAGTGGCAACTTGACTTCGAATGCATACCTTAGATTCCTAGGACTAGGAACATAATTATCATAGTTATCTAGGTCAAATTTTGTCATTCTTTGCACTAGAGTGTCCAAGTTTATCTTATTATTTGGATCACATATCATATCTTGAATAGATGACACTTTGATTGCATAGATAGGAAGAAGGGTTCTAAGTACCTTGCTTACTACTATTACATCATCAATTTTCTCTCTAGGGGCTTTGATTGCACTAACATTAGATTTGATCCTCTCAACATATATTACAATTATTTCATCCTCTCTCATTTTCATCTAATCAAACTGACCTCTCAAGCTTTCTACCTTGGATCTTCTCACATTGTCATTGCCTCCATGGATATCCTTTATCTTTATGCACATCTCATGAGAAATAGTGCATTCCTTGACCTCATCAAATTCAGCATAGTTAAGAGTTGATGTAATGTCAATCATCATAATGTTATGATTTTTATTTTCAAAAATATTTTCCACAGTCATTGTTCCAATAGGAGCCTTATACTAAGCATTCAAATATTTCATAGCTAATCCACTAATGGTTGCTAGATGTAGCTTCATTAGTTCCTTCTATGCCTCAAAGTTATCTTTTTTCAACTTGGGAATCTCTCTCCTGTAAGATGTCTTGATCTTTAGCTTAGGTCCTTGAAATCTTCTCTACAAGCACCAAAAGCTCTGATACCAATTGTTTGAAATATAAGAGGAGTAACTAAGAAGGGAGGGGTGAATCAATTATGACAAAAATAAATCCTATATCCCTTAGATGTCAATACAAAACCTAAACTCTTCTAAAATTGTTGTTACTCAGTTAACACATAGGCACTCGGTTAACATTAACAATATGTTATAACTCAGAAAATACTATTTAATATAAATTGTTACTCAATAAATATTGAACATGCATATCTTAAGATATTAACTATGATTAACCTTAATAAACTTAATTTCATACACATAAAATAAATAACATGAACACAATTGACACCAATATTTAACATGGAAACCCAATTTGGGAAAAAACCACCAATTGCAACTAGTTACTATTTTTCACTCTTCTAAAGTGAACCCTATTAGGAGCCAAACCTGTTAAACATTACAAAACACACTGTTAGGTGTGACCCTATTAGATGATTTAATTACCTTGTTAGGAGTGGCCTTGTTAGATGTCTTCAGACACTTCAATCTAGAAATGCCACCTTGTTAGAGGATTTGGCAAATAACTATTAAGACAACTTGGGTAAGAAATTAGATACACAACTATAATGGTTAGAGAGTAACAACAATATGAACTTTTTGCTGATTCAATTGTATTGCTGATTTCTAATCTCAATTGTAGCTCGAATACTTGATCCTTCGTTATTAGATTAATCTTTGCCACCCAACAAGGATATTGTGCTTATCATTCCAATTCGCTTCCTCTAAGCATCTTCTCATCTTCCACACTTTTGTCACATCCATTCCTCAACTTGAATTTATACTTATATCATATACATTGTCAAGTCATCTTGAATACAACTAAGAATAATTAATATTCATCTCTTCAGTCAGCTAGAACCAACTAACAAATCTATTAAACTGACTATGGAAAAACAAGAAAATCCTTTGTTAGCTGCTCCTGCTTAGTAGATACTAACACTAAAATAATTTTCCTATGTTAACAAGGTGAACTCAATTAACAATACATTTTCACAAACTTCTTTGGTAACTGAGTGAGCTTGATTAACATTGGTTCCATCCAAATTTCCTTTATTACTTGAGTGAGCTTGGTTAACACTCAACTTTTGTGAACTTCTCTTTGATGCCCTACTGAATTTGGTAGATATTGTCTAATGAACTTAGCAAACACTAGAATGCTTGATAGATAGAGGAAGCTACCTTCATTTCTTGAATGAGCTTGGCATACACTGATTGGTAAAGATATTAAATTTTTAGTAACATCAAAGAAAATATACAATTGATCAACTATTTTCAACACCTTTCGATGGCTATAAAGGACCTAAAAGACTCATCATGCCCCTAAAATATTAGTTTTCAAAGAACTTGATTAGAAGCCTTGGGAGGCTAACCCAAATCATGATCATCAAACCTAAAATTGAAGTAAGGCCAACAGAGGCTTTTCATTTATGGAGAGCTCAAATATTTCTTTTGTTTATATAGAACCAGGGCCCATTAGTAAGCATAAAGAGGAAATCTTCCTTCAAAAAAAACTAAACTAAAAAATACCATAGATCATCACCTTAATCTTGACACTTCCTTTAAGAGTCTAGAAAGTAAAATCTCATTTATGAATCTCGTCAATAGAAGTCTTGAACAAGAAGAATCTACCAACCAATAGAAGGTCCACTAAGGTTATTATGTCATCCAATATCTCATTGGGAATGAATATAGTCATTCCAATTATTTTGCAAGAGACTCCATACCTAAGAAGTGTTTATAACCAAAGAAGAAGTGAAAATCTTCACTTTCATAGAAAAAGAAGTATGGGTTACTAAATTTATAGAAGAATGTAGAGTGCTTCTAGGGATTATGATGGAGCAAATGACATGAGATAAAGGGACACAAAGAGCCTTACTAAATGGAAAAGAAAAACAAGGGAAAGTGGAAGAAATAGGCTAAGGGATCACACAAGAATCACAAAACAACTAAGAATACACAAACTTTGGAGAGCTACGACACATTCAAACTTGCACATAGTTAAGGAATGAGACATAGGAAACACTTCTATGGTCTCCCAAAGTAGGCTACATGACCAACTAGACATAAGGGTCCACCATCATTGATAAAAAGAGTGCAAGTAGGAGTGTGACGTCTAAGATGATGTTGATACAATAACAAATTGTAAGATAGTTAGTTGTACCAATGTATCTTAGTTTTTCTCTTGGAGTGCAATTAATTATAGTATAGGTTTTGTGAAAGAGAAAAAATCACATTAAATTTTGGACTAGATAGAGACATCTTGACATAATTCATAATAAGTTTGAAGTTTCATTTCATCATAGAACTTGATGTAGTCATAGAAGATGGGTCATATGAAAGGATTGTCAAACAATGCAACTTAGAGTTAAAGATAGAGGATAAAAATTGGACTACCGAAACAAATTCTTATGTTGATTAAATATGTTAGAATAGTTTTACAAATAAATAAATACATATGTTCCATTATGATTATAGACTGGCTCAAAGATCACCATGAGCTTATTATAGATATACATGAAAATCAAATAATAATAGCTTCTATTATGCTACTGTGTCACTACCTACTACCATCTATCAATTATATACTTCTAAAAACTTTGTGTTCTAACTTTTTCCAACTTATTCAATCTCAAATGCATTTTAGAGGTGTTTCAATATTGGGCCCGAGCACTAGGAATAATCCATGTTTGTCATAAAATGTACCAAAATTAGATAATCTATGAAACTTTAACTAGAACTAAATTTGATGAGAAATCTTCATGAGTTACTAAGATTTTCTCTTGTTTTTGGTCTCAAACTATTTCATGATCTATTGATTAGAAAGGTTTAAAAAAATAAAATTGATGAAGTGGGTATTGACTTCTTTGAATTATGGACTTATTGTAAGGAATCATGAAACCCATAATAGATATGAAATAATTATGAAATTTAAAACCACATGCAAGGGAAGAGACAACATACCCACAAAAATGTGAACAAGCATGAATCCACATATCCTATGCCATCCTTCCAACCTTCACAAATGCTCCCTTGGCTAACCTGTCAAGCCTTGTCCCACTCGACTCTTTCACTTTTGCCCTTCTCACACCAACAACTACCCTTGTGGCTACTTATATAGTAGGAAGTCCCACAAAACCACCAAGTTGTATTACATAAGCCATGTGCTAAAACCATGTGCTACCTAACCCATTGACCCCACATTTAATATTAAAAATTTTATTCTTTTCCCCAATATTAAATAATTATATGAAATATTATCAAAATGTTACAATACAACCCATCAAGCATATCCCATGGGAATCTTTACATGTTGCATGCCCATCTAGGTGACACATTATATAATAAAATAAAATAATAAAATTTAAGCAATATTATGTAATGTGTGCAACACCCATTATCTCAACACTTATAGTCATGTCCAAGCAATGCACAAATCTAAATTATCCTATCATAGGACTACCCTCACTATTATCTTTATTCACAGGATTTTTCACCCCGTTTATCATATAGGAGACAAATTATTTATGATTTAGAATGATATGTTCGACGAACCCAAAGACTTTTATGTTCTTGTAATTGATTACCTATCATAGCCTTACAAACTAGTCACTCAACACTATTCTATCATGCACACTATTTGTGTCTTCTTTACCTGAAATGTCCATTATTATTTGTGAAACTAATATTTATGGACCATGGACATACATTTATTTTATATTAGTCTATTAATTAATAGATGGGAGCCTATCCTAAATAGAGCTCATATTTATGGGTCTCTTCCCCATCGGTTGTCTAAGCTGAGGCTATTTAAATATGCTAGTGTTATTTTATACAATCTGCTTAAATGAATTTGCTCTCATGTTGTGGTAATTCATTAGTTTTAAGTTTTAGAAAACTATCGTCTTATAAAAATAGAAATGATGTTGTTGTTAGAGTGCTTTCCAAATAATAGGGTGTGTTGAAGTTTCTAAAGAGAATAAATTTTAGAAGAGTCAATACAATACTATAGAAGGAGAAATATGATTAAATAGAGTGAATATCATTCAAGTAACAACCTGAAGATATTAGTTTTATATAAAGGAGTTTAGATGTGATATATGGTTGTTGGATTATTGTTAAAAGGTGAAATCTATAGATAACAAATGGATAAATTTGATTAGAAAGGTTACAATATTTGAACACCATATTTTGGAACAAAGAATTATATTTATATAAAAGTTATGAAAAGTTAAAATATTTATTTCATGAATTGAATGTTTTGTAGGAGTCTCTTGCCAATATCTAAACAATTAACAATAGTGTGAGTTATGATATGCTATGTTTAAATCTTATTATGTAGTTTATAAATGTTTTGGTGAAGATTAGTCATCTTTATTATAAATTGTTTATCATGAATTATGAGAATAATGTTGAAGGGTATGAGGAACACAACACAGTGTGCTATTAAATAGTATTGGATTGAAATCTTCGAAACAAGAATCAAATTTTATATAATATTAAATAAATTATTACTCCATACTGAAACACAATGTAGAGAATTTCATGTATCCCACATTTTACTTTGGATTTGATAAAAGGACATTTTAATTCACAATATAAAGCACAATATCACTCATCAAAAGGTTTGCATATCATAATAGATCAAAAGATAATGTATTTAATATTATTTTAATGAAAATTATTCTCAAACATGTTTATTTCAACTTATCTTATAAAAATATAACTAATGTTGATAATAAAGTTGAACTATAATTTTGATTTTATAGATGAAAAACTTATATATTAAATATTAAATATTAAATTAGAAAGAATATTCTGAAAGGCTCCTCATATCAATTTAGCTTACAAAAATATTATTATTATTATTATAATACTGAAAATTTATGTACAAAATCCTAAATAATATTAATAAAAATATTTTGCTTTCAACTATTTTAGTTCTTATCAGAATGTTAATATTTTTTCCTTCACAATGTCCTTTCTTGCACATGTTGCTACATTCTTTCAATTTCAAACTACATAATTTTCAATTAAAAAGTAAATGCCACCCATTTTTTTCTCAATAAATTTTGTTCAAAGTAAAAATTAATAATGGAATAAATTTTTCTAATTAGTAAAAACGTTTCCCAACGACTCTCTCAATTGGATTAATAATATATTGATGGAAGACTTTACCGACAACATTTGTTTATGAATGAAAAAAATATATATTAGTAATATTTTATTGAGGAATTGGGATTCGTACGTTTTAAGTTTCTGCAGTTAAATAAATTAAAATTATATAACTATTTTCTAGTTGATGGTTGTTGGCATGTTCAAGGTGGCCGGGTTATTTTACAGAACGCGTGCAGGAGGAATCAAAAGTATGTTGTTTGCACTCTAAATTGAAAATGTCCATTATTGAAAGTGCCTTCACGAAATTGTATTTTTTCTTTCTATACTAGATTGATGATTTGCTTTATATTGTGAGTTGTATCTACCTGCTGTTATGGTTAGCATTATTATCCTGCCAGTTGTCTCTTCATACAATCTGCATTCTGTGTTTCAGTATGTCCGAGGGCTCGAATTTTTCTGCTGGAAGGCCCCAACCTCCCTATGGAATTGAGCTTGTTGATCATGATGGCTTCTTCTACGAACCCAACGTTATTTGGGAAGGAGTGATGAATATGTATACAAAGTTTGAAGCACGGAAGGACGACGTGTTTGTATGCTCTGGAATGAAGACGGGAAACATCTGGGTGAAAGCCATTGTTGCCAGCATTATGAGCAAAAACAAGGGCAACATTTTGGAGGGAAAGAATGCACATGAATTGATTCCCTACATAGAAAGGTTTGACATTTCACAAGCAATTGCAGACATGCCGTCCCCGAGGTTGCTGTCCACCCATCTTCCGTTCACCGCTCTTCCGCCTCAAATCAGGTCTCTGGGCTGCCGAATCATTTACGTTGCTCGAAATCCCAAGGACGCTTTCGTTTCCCACTGGAAGTTCTTGCCCGCAATGCAAACTCTCTTCACTGGTGAAACCACAGCTCCAGTTTCCAAGGAAGTATTCTTCGACTCCTTCCTTAACGGTGTCTCTCTCTTTGGTCCTTTTGTTGATCACGTCTTAGGCTTTTGGAACGCCAGTAGGAACCAGAGTAACATCTTGTTTTTGACTTACGAAGATATGAAGGCAGATTCTTTGTCGCAGATCAAGAAGATTTCAGATTTTCTGGGGCAATCTTCTCTGACAGAAGAAGACATTTGTAGAATAGATAGTCAATGCAGCTTTCAATCTCTTTCCACTCTAGACGTTAACGCAAAGGGCAAACCGAATTTCATATATAGTAATCGATTTTTTTTCCGCAAAGGTGAAGTGGGTGACTGGAAGAATCATTTCACTCCAGAAATGAATAGCCGTATGGATTTGGCAGTGGATAATAGGTTTCACGAAGCAGGACTTTTCCTCAAGTATGAACTCTGACATACAAAATTTTCTTAACAACTCTTTGTTCTGCGCGTCCATCTTTTCAGTAGTGCGCAAATAAAGTATTCTAGAATCAATAAAAATGAATTCTCTTGTCTTTCCATGTCTCAAGAAGGCTAATCTATGAATTATTCCAACCACAAGCATCTGTAAATCTACAGGCTGTCGAAATCCTCTGGCAGTAATGGTCTTTGTGACGCAATAGTTGAACAGTAAATTTAATACACGCTTTGCTTCGTTGTCATGAGAAGTGAGATTTGTATGTATACTTGATATGTTACTTGCTCTTTCCTTTGGCCATGTGTAATCCAAGTTCAATTTTAACAAATAAAAACGTATTCTTGTCGTCAAATCTCTATGGTGGAACAATAATCATTTTCATCAAAGGTTTAGGTTGCTAGTCTGAATATTCTTACGTGGGACACTAATAAATAAGAAATATGAAAGGAGCAAGTTGAATCACTGGTAAATGTTAAATGACTAGGGGCCATTTTAAGCCTATTGATTTCTTGGCTGCTTTCTATACATCAAAAACAATGAATACAACAGACATAATTTTTTAATTTCTAAATGAATTTATACTAAGTCTATCTATTTGTTATGGTTATAAAAGTAGAAGACCAATCAACATAAACAAAAACTCACTCAATGAAAATACTGAAAGCTTCAATTTATTTCGTATGAATTTTTTAGAAAATTTTAGTACAATAATTTTTGGAAATTGTTAATTTGATTTCCTTTACTTTTGTAAAAATATGATTGTAAAGATTTTTTTTGTTTTTGATGACTATTGACCTTTTCTATTAATAAATTATACGCAGTTTACAATTCACAAAAAAGGGGTCAGGGGATACAAGATCAACCCACAAAAGAGTTCACATGGTCGAAGCTGGACTAAAAACATTGCCACAACTGGAATAAAATTCATAAAAAACAAACATATAAGGCAACATTAGGCTGCCAAAGCAGTGCCAGCTAAGGGTGGTGGATCATCTTTGTCTTGAAAACTCCAATCATCTTTAGGATTGGGAGGCAGGCTAAAACTAGTGCAGCCATCATCAACAGCAGTAGCAACAGTGGTAACCTTTGCATCTTTATCCTCTGCCCGCAGAGGAGAAATCGCCAGGTCTAGGTGAGGCCACTTCCCAATGTGCACATGATAAGAACTAGGAGGAGGAGCTGGGGACCAACCAGTACCACCATGAGGTGGGGAAGCTGAGCAGTGCCTCCATCTTCCATCACCACTGATGGGAGAGCACCAGCAGGAAGCCTGGGAGGACGGGGTGTGCGAGTGGTGGCTAGAGGAGTGGTTCTAAGGATGGCGACCAAGGCATCAAGGTTTCCACTGAGGCATCAGGAGGAACTCTAGCGATAGTACAAGGAGCATTGACCAAGTGATTGAGCAACTCCTATATGTGAGCAACTTTGAGTGCAACTTTATTAGCTTGCACCTGAATCTGCATTATTATGCAACATGCCATCCTGCCAAATTATGCAACATGCTGAAGAAAGCATGAAACTAGAAATTTTAACTTCTTGTAGATAGAGAAAATCTAAATTATCAAGTCTATGATTGACATCCTGAACATAGTACTTTTTGGGGAGGTCTGTGAGACCTTGAATGTTACATGATAGGAAGTTCATGAGAACTCTTGCATATCATCTTCATCCTCAAGAGAGGAGTAGCTATTCTGCAAGAAAGTAGAAACATGGTTGAAGTCAGAAAGAAAACCCTCTGGACTTATAGCCTGACATTTCACCTTTGGCATCTCCACGCATCCAAGAGGACTATGAGAGTGCCACATCACTGGTGGTGCTATGGATGAAGTAGCAAGAGGAGTTCACACCCCAACCAAGGTAGAAACCTTAGTTGCTGCCTTAATCCCTTGCGAACCAACAAGGTTTGAAATCTATGAAAATCTAGAAGCAATTCCTTTGTCCATCACTTGTGTCCCTATGCTAGCTGGAATTGACACTCCTATAGTGATAGGAGGAACCATGGAAATTGAAGCATATGACTACTTGATGTGTAGGGGATTCAAGGGCTCCTATCATTGTGACTACTCAACCCATACAGGAACCCTAAGCTTTTTATCATCCAAGACTGTGAAGTCTCGTGACCATTTTTAAAAAATAAGCAAAGAAGAACTCACAGACCATGGTCCATTGTTAAAGATTGTGTCTACCTATGAGGGGTTAGCAAAGAAAAAAAAAAAAAAACCTTTGGTAATGTTTTGCGCAACATCAAGGTGGACTCCATGAGGAGTCTAGCTCTTTTTAACTCATTCTCAAAGCATAGCTTTAGGGGGGGTCCTACCCACAAAATAACCTATCAACGTGTGTTGTTCTGACCAATCACATGCAGCATCAAATTCTTACAAAGGAAGGATAATGTTAGGATTAACTTGTGAAAAACCTTCGAGACAAACTCTTGCAGATGTTTGTTCTATGGAGGTGCTATGGTAGACTAAAGTAGCAACATGAACACAAAAAAAAACTAGTTCACTGTTGGCCGAAGCCATTATGTCCTAGCCTAAAAATCTCCCATAGTAAATAGGGTATGACACATGGAGCTAACAGAGGGAAAGTTTAGATGAAAATCTATACACAAAAAACTGAAAGATTGCATCAAGCAAGAAACCCTAGCAGAGCAAAAAAACCCTTATTGATAAAAATTTAGACCCATTACAAAGATTTTTATGTACAAAATAAAATTAATTATTAAATTGTGTATATATCATAATTATATAGATCTTTTTGAATTTCTAACATTTAAAAGAAATGAAACACATACAACCAATGTTTTGAAATAGGTTGGTTACATTTATTTAAAATGATAAAATAAGAGAGCTACATTGATATATGTATTTGGTATGTGTGTATAACTAAGAAAATATTGTTCACATTAGGAAAGAACATACAACACAAAGGGTAACTTGAAAGCCTCTCATATTGTGGGAGGTATTCTATTTGAGTTTACTCGAAGTTGACACATAAAAAATTAATATTATTTTAAGTTTTGATCATTTAGAGATCACAAAAATAATTATAAATAAATAATGGACACATTAAACTTATATAATATAAGTAAAATTCTTAAATTCAAAATTAGTTTGATATATATAAACTCAATTTTTCAAAAAATAAATATGTGTTAAACATTAATGATTTCTTTGAATTTCCACTAATTTTAGGGAAAGAAGACTATTGAAAATAATTTCTATAGTCAATTTCATAAGTTTTAGCCATAATGTGTCTAGTAGTTCTACATGTTAGCTTAGGTCTTCTAAAATCTTCTTTAAAAATTTAAATCTCTCTCTCTCTCTCTCTCTCTCTCTCTCTCTCTCTCTCTCTCTCTAATAATAGCCTACTCGACAAGTCTCTGTCATATAACTAAGATTTCATTTCTATATCTTCAATACGTTAAATCAATGTATCTTCTCTATTGTATTCAAAATAGCCTAAAAATGTAAGACCAAAACTTATACATTTATTCATGTTTTATTTGCAAGTGGATATGACATCACATGATTTGGTGTCTTTTGAATGTAAACAACATATTTCAGTCATTTATTAGCAATCATCACCAACAATAATAATTCTAGTATCCTGGTCACCTATTTTTTTTCTCTTTGATGTTCTATGTTTACAACTTATAGTTCAGCCCATGAGGAATTTTCTATTACAAATTGATGGATGGGTAGAGTCAAAGGAAAATGAAAAACATTGAACACAATGTGCTGGGGCATAATATAAATTGATTGTATTCTATTCATTGTGATCTCAAATGAATACATAGTACCTTGTTATAGGCAAGTGTACAATATTCTAGATAAATCTAGCATTAGCCAACAAGACAAAACAACCAAAATACCTAAACCTAATAATCTAGAAATATATGATGATAGTTAAATAATTCTAAGTATAAATTATTATTTTTGACACTCCTCCCTGATTTCTACTATCTACATAATTAATATTTACAATTCCCAATGCTTCCCTCAAAATCTCAAACTGATCCTATGCCAAAGTCTTGGTGAAGATATCTGCAAGTTGCTCCTTTGATTTGCAATTTTGTATATAAATATCTCTCACTAACCAACTCTCTAATGAAGTGATACCTTGTGTCAATGTGCTTTGTCCTCTTGTGAAACACATGGCTCTTTGAAAGTGCAATAGTACACTTGTTATCACAATAGATTATAGTAGGTCCATCTTGAGCTTGCATTAAGTCTTTCAAAATCCTTCACATCCATACTCTTTGACATGTTGTTGTTGTTGTCACTACATAATCTACTTTAGTTGATGAAAGAGTTACTACAGGTTGCTTCCTTGATGCATAAAATACAACACTTGTCCTAAGATGAAATGCATATTCATATGTGCTCCTATCTTCAATATTCCCTGAAAAGTCACTATTTGTATATCCAAATAATTTAAAATCATCTAAAGTAGAATGAAATATGCCATGATTCATAGTTCCCACAACATACCTCAACATTCTTTGTCCTGCCTACAAATGTAATTTCTTAGGTTAGTTCATAAATCTAGAGATTAAACTCACTACATACATAATATTTGGTCTAGTTGTTGTGAGATACATCAAACTACCAACCAATATTCTGAATATTCTTGAGTCAAAACCTTTCTTAGTATCTTCTCTATTTACTTTGGTGCCTATTACCACAAGCATAGAAATTGGACTGCAATTTATCAATCTAAATCTTTTCAAACTATCTTTTTCATTTTTACTTTGGCAAATGAAAATTCCTTTATCATTTTGGGTAACTTCAATGCCAAGAAAATATGTCATCAATCCTAGATCTGTAATTTCAATTTCCTTTTTCATTGCTAACTTAAACATATCAATAGATAGATTTCCTGTAAAGATCAAATTGTTAACATATAAACAAAAAATCAAAATCTAACCTCATTCATTGAACTTGGTATATAATATAGGTTCACTAGTGCTTTTCTTGAATCCATTCTCTACCATATATGAATCTAGTTTGTTATACTAGACTCTTGGAGCTTGCTGCAATCCATAGAGCTTGCTTCCTAGTGGTTGCTACACATAGACATCTTCTATTAGAAACAATAGTCCACCAACATAACTAAGAGGGGGTGAATCAGTTATCCAACAATTAAAACACTTATCTTCTTTAAACAAAGTTAATTGTTCAACTAAATCAAATAGCAACCATACAAAGATACACAAACAATTACATTAGATATGTTGAATAGGGAAACCCTTGATTAGAGAGAAAAACCTAGTGGGAATGATACCCACAAGATGATGTACTAATTTATAAATAATCCTTGCTAGAGGATGGACCCTATTAAGAGTCTATTACAACATTTAGCATAGTGGGTCCCTATTAGCAAACTCTGAATCCCTGTTAGGAGATTCCAACCCAATTAGGAGTTGTATTACAATGTATGCAAGAAGAGCTCACTACCCAAACATGAAATTTCAACTACAAGAAGAGCTCACTTCTGCAACAAATTGTTTACTAATATTTTCTTCTTTCCTTGTTCTTTTCTTTGTCCTGTCAACCATACCAATCACTATCAGACCTTGTAGGCTAGGTCATGAGCCTCAAATCTAAATATCAAACCTCAAATCACTCAATAAAACCTCAGCAATGAAGTTTCCTTCACTTCCACATTGCTATGCTCAACTTCATATTCTGCACTCTATGCTACTTTTTGAATATTCATAACTAACATATATCCATACCATGATAAAGAAAAATATCCTTCCTTTATACCAAGTCCATTAAACAATTACTTGAGTTGGTTGTTAGTGTATATGCAAAAACCTAACCTCTTGGGAGTACACATAAACAAGCAAACATTAGTAGCATGTGCATTCAGGATACAAATAAGATTGAGAAACTACTAATTCTACTTGAGTTTTAAAAAAAGTATGCAACCAACATATTAGAGTCCTCACACAACCTCAAATCAACTCAACAAGGGTGCCCATAAGAGGCCTTGTTGGTGTGCTTAATTGTGAGGGATGTAGATGTGCTCTCCTAAACAAAACTATTGAATCCCTTGATGATAAAAATGCAATATGAAATGAATCTATACTAAGAATGTGTGTGATCAAATACCTTAAAGTAGTGGCTATGTGTAAGCCACCCTCAAAGTATTCCATGGATATGGAGGTGACTGGAATGCAATGAAGAAAGAAACCTACAACATCATACTACCATGAAACCAATGCAAAATCTAGAAATCTAATTAATGTAATAAACTACCAAAGGTTACTTCTAAGCATAAAATCTCTAAAAAGCTCTACAAATATACTAGTATGATAACAATGCATATGGAGGAGATATCCAAATGCTTGAGACAAGGGCTCTATTTATAGGTTTGAGAGAGGCCTTGGGGAGGTGGCACCTATGTGGCATCCACATAGGAACCACATAGGAGACACATAAGCCATGCAAGGGTGGCAAAGGAAATTAATAAAGAAAGGGAGATAGTAGGATCAATTTAAAATTGAAAGTAATGGGGGACATGTCATAGTGGAGGAATTAATAACTGAGGAGAGTGGAAGACATGTCATAGTGGAGGAATAACGTCATAAATTTCATAAAGAAAATATTTAAAATATCTTTCAAGTGTAGACATGTAGGAGATAAATGAATTAAAATTTATTTAAGAGTTAGATGGATAAAAGCGAAATAAATGATTTTATGAAATCATTTATTAAATTTTGGTGGAGGATATGTTAGGATTAAGATTAAATTAGATTAATCTTAATTGGGTTTAGGAAAGTCTAAGGATGTGGAGGATTTTAACTAAATTGATTTTATTTAAAAGGGAAATATGAGGTCACTATGCATTAAATGAATTTAACACATTACAGGGGGGAGGGGGTATTTTTATTAAATTCAAATAACATTAGGGAAGTGAACCTATTTAATTAAGTAAAATTAATTATATAAGTAGAAGATTATGACAAGATATAATCAAATAATTAATTATTAATTATTGTGTCAATGGAGATATTAAATTGATTAATATAGTGTTTAGGACAATTTTAGGTGTGTACATTTTGCCCCTCTTTGATGTGATGTTAGAATGACATTATATCAAAGAAAAGAAAATATAGGTTACCCCAGAGAGGATAGGAGTGCTAGGAGTTGTGTCAAAGTGACAATAGGGGAGGAGGGTGCCCCCTCGCAAAAATAGCACAAAAAAAAAAATGGGCAATTTTTGTGAAAAGGTCTTTAGAAGAAAGAAAAGGGTAAAAAAAAGGCATCAATGAACATTTTGCATAACATGGGGATAAAAAGGAGTCGACATGGCCAAGGAAAGGGTACGAGCTTAGAATGTGACCTTGAAGGGCCTATATAAGTCTTAAAAAGGTCAAGGAAGGGTGATTTGCACACCTAGAGAGTAAAGAACCAGAGTGAAAGATGGATCCAATCAACAAATTACAGCTTGGAGAGAGCATCTAGGAGCACCAGAGGTTAGCTGAGATGTTCCCACCGGTGAGTTGACTATCTCACATTATCAAATTTTTTATTACACACTAATATTTAGAATTTATTATGAATTAAATAGGGAAAAAATGAGGTTGGGGTAGAGACAATAGTTCTTCTCTTTGTCATCTATGCAGATGACAAACTAGGGATCAAGACTCTACAAAGATAACAGGTTTCATCATGTCATCTGCACAGACACCGAAGGGGGAAAAAGGGGATTTGAAGACAAGGTTAGAGATGATGATCTCTGAGTCATTGTCTCCATAGATGATAATTTAGCAAGCACCATCAGGACAACCATTGTCTACATAGCTGCCAAAGATGATAGATCAACATCTCCACAGTTTGTGATATCTGCCGATCCATGTCTATGTGGATTGGCGTCTTCTCTTCTTCACATCTCTGTGAATTGGTGTCTTTGTTGATTTGGACAAACTAATAGAGTTGAGTGACTAGGATGACTGGGGGGAACAAAGTAGGATGCCCCATGCTAGGATAAGCACAAGAGCAGGGGATAGAGGATATACTGACCATTGCATGTCTATGCTACAAATGGAGATCGTGACATTTTAGTCATGGGAGCATTATCCAATGACCATGGTGCTGGGGGATACATTGATGGAGGTAGAGTGGGGGCATGTCAGATTGTCATTTAGGGCATGTCCATGAGTGGCTCAATTTGAGAGCTCAGTCAATGTAGCTGTCACCATTGATAGAGTGGTGGCATACATTGACCTCTAGTTTCCATCTACCTACTAGAGAGTCGATAGTTACTTTTCTTGATGTGTGGTAGATTCTATAAGTGCCAATCCATGGGAACAATTAACTACTATTGCAACATACTCTGCCTTTGTTGTAGACTAAGAAATTCAATTTTTTTCTTACTTTTCCTATATACTACTCTCCTACAAAGAAAGAATGCTCCAACACTTGTGCTCTTCTTGTCACCAACACTTCCTATCCAATCTGCATTAGTGAAGGCCTTCAAATCTAAATTTCCTCCTTTGTTGTATCATGCAATCCATAGTTTTCTGTACCCTTTAGATACCTCATGATTCTTTGTATTTCCATCATATCATATTCTTTATGATTAGCCAAAAATCTTGCTACCATACCAACTGCAAGAGCATCATCAAGCCTACTATGTACACCATACTGAAGTTTTCCAATCATTGATCTATATGTGGTCTGATCTACCTCCTTGGAATCATTATTTTTGGAAAGCTTGTGTCTAGTAGACATAGGTGTTCCAAATGGTCTTGAATCCTCCATTCCAAATTTATTTAGTATCTCCTTGATATACTTAGATTAAGTAATGTAGATACCATCTTTCTTCTATTTAATCTACAAGCCAACAGAGATTTTGATTTCTCCAAACGTTGACATTTCAATTTCATTACTCATTTCCTCTAAAAAGGCTTTGCATAAATCATCATTTCTAGTAAACAATGTGTCATCCAAAAAGATTTCTACCACTACAATCTTCTTTTCTAGTCCATCTTTGATGTAAAGATAGTTGTCATCATTTTTCCTTTGAAAACCAATGTTTATCAAGTAATTATGAAGTCTTTCATACCATGCTTTGGGAGCTTGCTTGAGACTATAGAATGCTTTGTCTAGTTCACAAACCGTATCCTTTTTTGCTAAGATCTACAAAACCTTTAGGTTGTTCAATGTAAACTTCTTCTTCTAGAATTCCAATCAAGAGTACAGATTTCATATTCATATAATTTAATTTAAATCCTTTATGTGTAACATAAACAACAAGAGAAAAAGTTTCACCATAGTCAATACATTCCTCTTGAGAATAACCTTTGCATACTAACCATTCTTTTTTTCTTGAAACTACTCCATCTTCATTTAGCTTATTTTTGAAAATCCACTTTGTGCCAATTACATTCTTATCCTTGGGTCTAAGAACAAGAGTCGATGTCTTATTCCTTTCTATCTTTTCTATCTCCTAATTCTAACTTCAATCAAACTTTCATTATCCAAAACATCTTTAACTATTCTAGGTTGAAATTCAGTAAGCAAACATGTACCTTTCAATTTTTTCCTTGTCATTGTACCACCTAACTTGTCTCCAATTATCTTCTCAAGTACATGGTACCTTTCTGACATATCTTGTTAATATAGGTACTTTAGATTTAGAACTTGTTCCACTTGCCTCACAATGATCTTCTACATCATGCTGGGGTCCCACTATCTATGACTCAGGTCCTTCAGATTCAAACTTAGGTTGCACTAGCTATAACTTGTTAGCCTCTAATTGCAACTAGAGTCCTTCAAACTATGACTTGGGCTAATTAGATTGTGACTCAGGTTGGACTAGCTACAACTCAGGTACTTCTAGAGATTTTGGCAACTTAGGAGTTGAAGTCTATTGACTTCCAATTGGATTAGACAATGTATCAAGTTCAAAGGAAGTAAACTATCTATAATCTTTAGGTTCTTTGCTGCTCTCTTCTTCACTCTTTTCTGCAAATTCATCAATCTTCACATGTGCACTTTCTATGATCTTATGAGTGGTTAGATTCAGACATTGATATCCCTTATTTCTGTTGGAATCCCAGTAATATACCTTCATCACTTTTGACATTAAATTTACCTTTCCTAGTCCCCTTCAAAACATAACATTTTCTACCAAATAATTTCACGTAACTTACATTAGGTTTTTAGCCATACCATTGTTCATAAGGAGTCTGATTTGATTCTTTCTTTAACTGTACTCTATTTAGGGTATGGACTATTGTACTACTTTCTTCTTTTGAGTATTTGACTCGAACATTCTTTCCTATCATCAAGGTTCTTGCACAATCTATGATTGAGATCTTCCTTCTTTCTACTATAGCATTTTGCTAAGGTGTACTATGGGTGGATACTTATTTTTTTGATTCCTCCACTAGTAAATTTAGGCTTAATTTGTGACACAAAAAGGTCTCAATTTTGATAAGAGTACATCTCTAAAGTGACCAAAGTCATCGTAGCACAAATTTGGTCAATTTTTTGCCACATTCATTTTGCGTCGAAATTTTGACTATATAAACGTGGATTTACCGACACAAATTTCGTCGAGTACTCTAGTCAACGTAAACTGTTATTTTCTCAATTCTGACATAAACTTGCCCAATTTTTTGTCAAAATTCTAACTAGAGATGCTTAGCTTTCGACGTCGGTGCTATACTTGCGACCTAAAAGGTTGCCAGTTTGGTGTCTCAATTGCGACGAATATTGGTCGCAATTGAGACCAAAATGTGTCGCAATTGAGATGTGTTGTCCAATTTCTTTTGAAAGCTTTTCTGTCATAGGAGCATTCAAAACTACACAAAACTTGATTATAAAGTGTAATTGCTTGATGCATGAGAGTCAAGGTATCATGCACATTATTTCCTCCACACCATTGTTTCGTTCATCAAATGATCTATTTTATACAAAACAATGGGAAGGAGGAAGAAATGTGCACGATATCCTGTTTCTACCAAGCAATTATGCTTTACAACTCAAATTTTGTGTAGTTTAGAAGGCTCCTATGAGAGCAAAGGCTTTGCAATAATTGGCACAGCATGTCTAAATTTTGGTTCCTGAAGGGAAGAATAAAATTAGGAAATAATTATTTATCAGAAATGAAAGCCAATAATTTCATCTATTTTTCAAACAGATAAACGTGACAAAAAAACTTACAGTCCCAATCACATCATCATAAGAGCGCATATATAACTATAACTATAACTGTGTAAAACCAACATAATTTACAAATATCCACAATTCAAATATTATCCCTTGATGTTTTCTTTAATAATGCTCCAATGCCTTAGGGCATTCAATTAGAAACTTCAAAATTAATGCTATCAAGTAAGATGTCGTTTCATAGCCACCAAGGATAAGGTCCATAATAAGATTTAATATCTCTTCATCCATAATGTATATTAATGCTATCAAGTTAGTTGTTATATTAATAAGATTCAATATCTCTTCTTCAATATACCTCTGGTTCTCGATGGAGACGTGCTCCAATCAATAGGAAACGTCATCATGAAGCAGGAGGTGAGGTTGAAGGATTTTATGGAGGCATTCAGAAGTTAATTACAGAGGAAGAGATTTTAGCCTGGAAGAAGTTGTGGCCAAAAGAATCGCTAGAATGATTGATTGTTACATTAGAATTATCTTCATTTAACATTAAAGTTGCATGCATATTGGAATGGCTGACATCATCGTAAAGTGCATTTGATGATAGCACATTTGTTTAGGATATACATAGAGAATGTCAAGAGTGTTGTTGACAACTTTTGTATTTCTTTTGGCTTTTTCATGTTGGTTAGTCTACTAACCCTAACTCATCTCATCTAGGTCATATCAAATCTTGATAAAGGCTAGTTTGCAACAATTTAACTTCTAATAGCTAGTTTGTAAAAGTAGTTAAAATAACTTGTTGTAATACAATTATCTTCATAAGGAGGTCTAATTTGCATTCTCAGTACAACACTCACCCAAATATGCTTTCAAAAGGTATTTAAACAACAATTAGATCTTAACAAAATTAGATATGAAAGTGGAAATGATAATCAGGTCATGTACCTCTTCTTCATCTCGTTTGCGTTTGTTTTCCTTAGCCTATTCGTGAAGATTTGCAATGTACTTTTAAGATATCTCCCGAGAGAAGCTTTCATCACTAATTTCCCTGAATATTCATATCCAATATATTTATAGCTACTACTAGTGTAAGGTACGTGATAACTACCTTTAATTACTCACAATAAGATTAATTCCTGATATTGGCTCTTTTACCTGTATGCTTCCGCATCTTTGAGAAAAGGTATGTAATCCTCCCATTCTGAGGAAGCAACAATTTCCTGAAATGGAAAAACAATATATAACTAATTTATCATTACATAGATAGAAATTCGTTTATGATAAGAATAGAAATTCATTCATATTCAAGATTTTTAATGTACAAAACTCTGTGAAATTTTACTCCAGGTGTAAAAGTAGTAGAGGAAAAAGAGACTGCATTAGAAGGATTTTTTCCAAAATGAATAATGTAAACCTTCAGAGAATAAAGCAAAGCCATGAAATCATCTGCCAACCCTTCCCGCCTTTTTGCTTCTTTCTCTTCCTTTTCCTTTACTTGTTCAATAACTTCTTCAAACACAAGCTGCAAGCAATACACAGGATGTCAGTAAGACCTAACAAAATCATATATCCCAAAACAACTTGCATTACTTTCAACATTTGCAATTGTTTCAGTTTAACCTAATAAAAATCCATTATCCACTAATGAAAAAAGACTAATGCATTGGTGATAGCGATTCACTTCTAGCAACTACTTACTAGTGCAAATGAGTCAAAACATAATGTAGCTGATGCAATGATCGAATCAGTTAGGAACCAGAGTCATATGGAACATAAGGATAAGATCCTTGTTTGTATAAATAGTAGTTACTAGGAACATAACAATATGTGACAACATTGTTCAAAGGAAAATACCAAATACTTTTATTGTGAAGTCTTCTGTAGGTGAGACAAAAAATATAGAAATGTAACCAGAACAAACCTTAAGAATTGTTTCAGATGCAGTAGCCAAATCAGATAGTTCCCCAATGGAGGCTTTGAACTTGTCAAGAGTCCATGCTGATGTTACTGGGAGCTGCAATCATTACATAAAAAAGATTACAATATATATTACATCCAATGAAAAATCTTAAAGCACAAAAGGCACACCTTTCCTGACTCCATAGCATCTTTTATGTTTGATTTGTCCTCCTGGTACTGCCAAAGATACATATTCAAAAAATGGTTACATCAAAGGAATCAAAAATACATTGCCTTGAGTAATAATGATTGCAAGCCTGATTGTGAAAGTGCAATTAAATCCTGCAATCAAATCATTAAAATATATGCAACTTTCTTACCTACTTTTTCATCCCTTCTGCAACATCTTCAAACAAATCCTTGGGTGGTGAACCAGATGTATTTGAAGCAGGCTCTTTGCTTTATGATCCTCCAGTTCTTTGCTTTATCAAAGAACTGGAGGATCATAAAGCAAAGAGCCTGCTTCAAATGAAGTGTGTCTTTGCTGTAAGCAGGCCAGTTGCTTTATGATCCTCCAACAATCTTCAAAATTCATCCCAATTTTTACGTTCTTTTTGGCGCAGTTATTCCTGCATTTAAAAATATTCAAGTCATTCCAATATACAAAAATAAGACAGATGAAAACTATGGAAGCACACTACTCTCTCATTCTAGACAACCTTTTGAATCATTTGTACTTCTTCCTCCTCCAAATCAGATATAACATGTCAAAATTTTAGGATGTTCTCAGGTCATTAGGTATGACAGCTTTTGGAAAGATAAGATGCCTGTAACCGAAGCCATTATCCACATAATGACAACAAACTATTCATCAATCAAGATAAAAACCAAACAGCTTTCCAAACACAAGCATTTTACAGCTATGGCATCTCCAGCGTGCCTTCCAAATTCGAGTACAACAATATGGGTTCTAAGATTACACCAAAAGCAGGTCCAAAGAGAAAGTCAGATAAATTCGCAGGTTAACATGTGTATTCAACACCAGATCACAATTTCCTACAGGCAAGACTTTAAGATTGAAAAAAAAAATGTGAATTTGAGATTTGTTGGGATACCTTGCAAAGTCATTACAATTTCAGAGATTCCTGACTTCAGAATTCATAAAGGAAATGGAATAATGTTTTAGGGAAGATCAATTGGAGTTATAAAACCCAAGCATGAAATTGAGGAATAGGACAAAGAATGAAATGTCATTAGTTTATCAATCTAATTTCGTGTTCATGTTTTCTGCTCACCATAACCTTCCTACCCATCTCAAATATTATAATGTGAGGAAATGCTGAAAACTCACCTTGGTTGAGCAACTTGTCCACCCTTTTGATTCCCTCAACTGTTGAAAGAACTAAAATATATCAACAAATTAAGTGTTAGTGAAACTACTTGAACAAATGAAAGGGAAAAGTAAACAAATTTTGTACAATCTAAGGGATTTATTGTGAATTAAGTAGAGTTCAAGATCGTTTGATTTCTAACATATGATAATACATCACACTATTGAAACATTGATATAACAAGCATACAATATATTGAAAAATAACAACAAAAAGCATTACATATTGTAAAAACAATAATATGTACCAGGGATGCAAGGGGTGAGGACGCCATCTCCTATAACCATACAAGTCCCCACAAGGGCTAGTATTAAGAAACATCTCTTGGCAAAGTTACTTTTTTCAAGAGCTTCCTTTATCCTAATGGCTCTATTGGGCTGTCTACCTGCAACTTCAAGTGTATATGAGGAGAGTTTCCTGTCTTCTTCTTGGTAATTGGGTATCATGCTGACATTTGCATGGAGACAAATCAAAGAATAAAGCGAAAACATTCCACCTGCAAAAGAAACCGTCCCTTTAAACTTAGAACACATGTTTTCACATCAAAAAGATCAAACTTTGACCTAAAAACAAAGTGAAACTAGAGCTATTATAATCTTACCATCTCCATTATCATTGGCCCACAATACAATGAAGACATATTTGATGAGGGGCAAAAGAGTGAGAGAATATATGATCAAAGACAAAGCCTCAAGAACATCATCAGGATGTTTGATGCCATCAGGAAAAGTACTCGCATACACATAAAGTGGTGATGTTCCTATGTCCCCATAAACCACACCAATACTCTGAAATGCCAATTGCACAACTGCAACCATGCTCAACATCTGAGAAACAAGATTTGTCATAAAGCGATGTTAGAATAGTTACTAAAATGGTCATAAATTATGTTGTTATAGTAAAAGAATACTTTAACTTAAGAGAAAAAAACTATACAATATTAAAACATGATATCGTGCTTTAAAAACTAAAAAGGTACCTGTAACGAAGAACTTCATTTTGACTTGCTAATTGGTTGTCACTATTAGCTATAAGCTTATCTTTAAAGTTTGAGATTCACTTGGTTTCGAGAATAGTTAAATATTCTCTACTTAACAGGGCCAACCACGTGAAGGTGGAAGCTCATTTGGCCCCTCCCTCCCCCCCCTAACATCACTCTAAATTCCCTAACATTTAATAACATTCAATTCATCCATTTTTGAAATAGAACATTCAATCATTATAATCACATGATAACATTCATTAACACATAAAATTCATAAACACATAAAATTCATAAACACACAACATTCATGAATAATTCATTAACACACAACATTCAAGAGTAAGTCATTCATGAATAATTCATTAACACAATATTCATTAACAATATTCAAGAGTAAGTCATTCATGAATAGTCGTCTCTTTTTTTCTTTCTTGCCATTTCTTTTTTTCATAAAATATCTAAGAGGAATATCAATGTCCTCGTTAGGATCCCCCTCCTCTACTGGTTCTAACACATGTCTCCTCCTCATCCGTTCAGGAACACCATGAGGCCGCTGCACCAAAGGGGGGTCCACTGCAATAAAAAGTACTTCATGAGGTTAAATTACCACCATTTTATATTAGTGAATTATGAGTTTTTATTTAAGTAAAAGAACTATTAATCAAAAAATTAATTTAAAAGAACAAAACATAGATTTTCTTTACCTGAATGTGCCACATGATCTACTTGTTGATCAGTCTGAACATCCTCTGGCACTCATTCAGCACGACATGATTCTATATCCTCAACACAAAAAGGTTATACCAAGTTCAATTAAAGATGTTAAATTGTATTAATAATTACATAATTATTTTTAAATAACAAATGAGCACCTCTATCGATGGTACGATGCACATCAGGGGCTTCATGATGTTGCGTATGATCTGTGTTAGGACTAACAGGCTGCATTGCAATGTCATGAACATTATTATCAAATAAATTGTTGCTAAAGTATTCAATTTCTAATATATTTTTTGGCATATTTACCTATGCACATGATGCAAGAGACTGTACGGTTGGGGTAATGGAAGCTTGCCGTAGGCGTTCAGCCACCGCTGCATAGCCTTGCTTGAAGGCAATTTTTTGTGTTCTTCTGTGGCCTCCAGATTAAAATCAACGCCCTGCATTTTTTTATTAATTAACAAAATTATTTTCATTTTATAAATAATTTTTCTTTGCAATTCATTTATTGCTACTTACAACGCGTGCTTTGATTTTTGAATATCCCCCAAAGCCAAGTTTGTGCTACGCAACCTTTTCCAGCCTCGCCTTTGTTTCCTTTGATGTGTCTTGCAACCTATGAAAAGTTTGAAATATGTTAGATGATATAAAGAGAATACTAGAATCATTGTGGAAACATTTACTTCACTTGGGTTTGATTTCTTTGGAGGAAAAAATGCGCCATATATATGGGTTCGATTTCTTGGTCAAAATTCATGGGATATTTTTACTGAGATCCTTGAGAAAGAACATATAGTTACAACTCTAGGAAGTGGGTTTGGACCCGCAGGTGAAGGTTTTATAAGGGTGAGTGGCTTTGGTCATAGAGAGAACATATTAGAAGCTTCATTTGTCAATATATCTTATGTAGGATTTATGCCTAGATTGAGATTGAGATTTATAAGCAATTGTGCCAGCATATGAATTACATACCTTTCATATTTACAATAACAAAATTTAAATACCAAAATTGAGGATTATGCGTGGTAGTATGTTGGAGACATAACTCCTATTTTAGGGATTTTGACAAAACAACATAGCGAGAAATATTGAATTCAAAAGGATGAGAATGTGAGGGAACAAGAGGTGCAGGTGAAGGTTCAAATCACATGAAAAGTCATTTGTACACACTGTGAATTTTGTTGTACATTATGTTGTATTTTAAGAGTGCTCCCCCAAGGTAGATGTGTTAGGCTTGGTACTTTGTCTCTTTACTTCACTGATATATGTGTTTAAATTAGTCTACACACAAATAATTAACATGTTACCAAAGCTGATACGCCTTTTGTGAGCTTGCAAAGAGCTAAGGAATGGAAGAGAAATATTGGAAGCAGGGTGATATCAGGAAAAATCTCTTAATGAGTTTCCATCTTTACAGTTTCCACAGGAGAAAAAGCAAGGATTCCCTAAAAATGATAATCTATTGGTTGGGTATAGACACATAATCCATGTGATCAAAGCTTCAGCAGCAACGGAAAAGACTAAAAAAGAAGAATGGATTTTAGATGTGGTGGAAATGCTCAGCTTTAAATTCTTTAGGATTCTTAGACTACATTGTTATCTGAAGATAGAGATTAGATTTTGTGATGCTTCACACTTAAATCTGATGTATAGTGTATATGCACTTCTTTTTTGATATGCAACAAAGCACAAAATGGAATTGATGACAGTATAAAATAACAATCACTAATGACAACATTATATACTGTTATCATAGTTAATAGAATACTATAGAATATGGGATTTGATATCTTCAATGATGGATTTCATTAGGATTTACATGCAGATTAAGTGCAGATTTGATGCACACATGACCCAAAAGAAAATAGGGGAATAGTGAGCAATTATTGTAAAAGAAAGGGAAAGTCAACAAGTATAGTGGTCAAGGAATTGCCTATTTTTATGGCTCAAAATCTAACATGGTAGATCATATCACAAGATTCGATTGTCACAACTTTGAGTAGGAATTTCTTAGTTGAATTAGAGTTTGAGTTCAGCGAAGATAAAATTTGAGAAAAGAACCCATAGGAGACATAGGCTCTAAAATTTGTCACTAAATATGAATATTGTCAATATATCTTATGTAGGATTTATGCCAAGATTCAAATCGAGATTTATAAGCAATTGTGTCAGCATATGACTTACATACCTTTCATCAATAGATAGATTAAATTGAGCTAGTTGAAATTGTTGATACTGAAGTTGAACCCTAAATTTTCTCATTAATGTACTAGTAGTTAATACTATTGCATACCTTTTTGGATTTTCTGGTGCACTTTCTTTTGGCGGACGTTGCCCTTTCTCCTTTGCATCCAAAATGAACTCATTCCAGTCCCTCACTGAAACAAAGGGAGGATGCTCGTACTTCGGGTTGTGGACGAGGCTCTTTCTATATGTGCCCCTCACAACCTTGAGATGTCTGGCACCTTTTTGTAACAATTTCTTACGATAAAAAATATTACTACCAAACTCATGCTCTATATCTTTGATGAGCCCATCTTTTAATTTTTGAGATTGGTAGTTCCACCTTTTAAGAAAAAACACAAAATTGTTCGATATAGCTAGTATAAGAAAAGACTCGAATGAAAGGAAAAATGTTGCACCAATTAATGATATGAAAAAAAATAGTGGGGTAAAATTAGTTCAGTTATGATGTACAGCAACCTAGTACGTATGGTGGGCATGAATCTTCGTAGCGTGAGGTCATAAAGCCTCCTATAAAATGTATCATTTCCTGCAAATAATGTCATGGGATAATTAATAGTAAAAACCATTATAATGAATCATATGAAAGAAGACTCCCACTTTTGGTTCTCTATAGAAAAATTAGTTAGTATCTTCTACTCAAAGCATGAAATTGCAATGTACCAAATTCCTAAACTAGAGAATTACTGGTATAGACTAAGAAATTCAATTTTTTTCTTACTTGTCCTATATACTACTCTCCTACAAAGAAAGAATGCTCCAACACTTGTGCTCTTCTTGTCACCAACACTTCCTATCCAATCTGCATTAGTGAAGGCCTTCAAATCTAAATTTCCTCCTTTTTTGTATCATGCAATCCATAGTTTTCAGTACCCTTTAGATACCTCATGATTCTTTGTATTTCCATCATATCATATTCTTTATGATTAGCCAAAAATCTTGCTACCATACCAACTGCAAGAGCATCATCAAGCCTACTATGTACACCATACTGAAGTTTTCCAATCATTGATCTGTATGTGGTCTGATCTACCTCCTTGGAATCATTATTTTTGGAAAGCTTGTGTCTAGTAGACATAGGTGTTCCAACTGGTCTTGAATCCTCCATTCAAAATTTATTTAGTATCTCCTTGATATACTTAGATTAAGTAATGTAGATACCATCTTTCTTCTATTTAATCTACAAGCCAACAGAGATTTTGATTTCTCCAAACATTGACATTTCAATTTCATTACTCATTTCCTCTAAAAAGGCTTTGCATAAATCATCATTTCTAGTAAACAATGTGTCATCCAAAAAGATTTCTACCACTACAATCTTCTTTTCTGGTCCATCTTTGATGTAAAGATAGTTGTCATCATTTTTCCTTTGAAAACCAATGTTTATCAAGTAACTATGAAGTCTTTCATACCATGCTTTGGGAGCTTGCTTGAGACTATAGAATGCTTTGTCTAGTTCACAAACCGTATCCTTTTTTGCTAAGATCTACAAAACCTTTAGGTTGTTTAATGTAAACTTCTTCTTCTAGAATTCCAATCAAGAGTGCAGATTTCACATTCATATAATTTAATTTAAATCCTTTATGTGTAACATAAGAAACAAGAGAAAAAGTTTCACCATAGTCAATACATTCCTCTTGAGAATAACCTTTGCATACTAACCTTTCTTTTTTTCTTGAAACTACTCCATCTTCATTTAGCTTATTTTTGAAAACCCACTTTGTGCCAATTACATTCTTATCCTTGGGTCTAAGAACAAGAGTCGATGTCTTATTCCTTTCTATCTTTTCTATCTCCTAATTCTAACTTCAATCAAACTTTCATTATCCAAAACATCTTTAACTATTCTAGGTTGAAATTCAGTAAGCAAACATGTACCTTTCAATTTTTTCCTTGTCATTGTACCACCTAACTTGTCTCCAATTATCTGCTCAAGTACATGGTACCTTTCTGACATATCTTGTTAATATAGGTACTTTAGATTTAGAACTTGTTCCACTTGCCTCACAATGATCTTCTACATCATGCTGGGGTCCCACTATCTGTGACTCAGGTCCTTCAGATTCAGACTTAGGTTGCACTAGCTATAACTTGTTAGCCTCTAATTGCAACTAGAGTCCTTCAAACTATGACTTGGGCTAATTAGATTGTGACTCAGGTTGGACTAGCTACAACTCAGGTACTTCTAGAGATTTTGGCAACTTAGGAGTTGAAGTCTATTGACTTCCAATTGGATTAGACAATGTATCAAGTTCAAAGGAAGTAAACTATCTATAATCTTTAGGTTCTTTGCTGCTCTCTTCTTCACTCTTTTCTGCAAATCATCAATCTTCACATGTGCACTTTCTATGATCTTATGAGTGGTTAGATTCAGACATTGATATCCCTTATTTCTGTTGGAATCCCAGTAATATACCTTCATCACTTTTGACATTAAATTTACCTTTCCTAGTCCCCTTCAAAACATAACATTTTCTACCAAATAATTTCACGTAACTTACATTAGGTTTTTAGCCATACCATTGTTCATAAGGAGTCTGATTAGATTCTTTCTTTAACTATACTCTATTTAGGGTATGGACTATTGTACTAATTTCTTCTTTTGAGTATTTGACTCGAACATTCTTTCCTATCATCAAGGTTCTTGCACAATCTATGATTGAGCTCTTCCTTCTTTCTACTATAGCATTTTGCTGAGGTGTACTATGGGTGGATACTTATTTTTTTGATTCCTCCACTAGTAAATTTAGGCTTAATTTGCGACACAAAAAGGTCTCAATTTTAATAAGAGTACGTCGCTAAAGTGACCAAAGTCATCGTCGCACAAATTTGGTCAATTTTCTGCCACATTCATTTCGCGTCAAAATTTTGACTACATAAACGTGGATTTACCGACACAAATTTCGTCGAGTACTCTAGTCAACGTAAACTGTTATTTTCTCAATTCTGACATAAACTTTCCCAATTTTTTGTCAAAATTCTGACTAGAGATGCTTAGCTTTCGATGTCGGTGCTATACTCGCGACCTAAAAGGTTGCCAGTTTGGTGTCTCAATTGCGACGAATATTGGTCGCAATTGAGACCAAAATGTGTCGCAATTGAGATGCGCTGTCCAATTTTTTTTGAAAGCTTTTCTCTCATAGGAGCGTTCAAAACTACACAAAACTTGATTATAAAGTGTAATTGCTTGATGCATGAGAGTCAAGGTATCATGCACATTATTTCCTCCACACCATTGTTTCGTTCATCAAATGATCTATTTTATACAAAACAATGGGAAGGAGGAAGAAATGTGCATGATATCCTATTTCTACCAAGCAATTATGCTTTACAACTCAAATTTTGTGTAGTTTAGAAGGCTCCTATGAGAGCAAAAGCTTTGCAATAATTGGCACAGCACGTCTAAATTTTGGTTCCTGCAGGGAAGAATAAAATTAGGAAATAATTATTTATCAGAAATGAAAGCCAATAATTTCATCTATTTTTCAAACAGATAAACGTGACAAAAAAACTTATAGTCCCAATCACATCATCATAAGAGCGCATATATAACTATAACTATAACTGTGTAAAACCAACATAATTTACAAATATCCACAATTCAAATATTATCCCTTGATGTTTTCTTTAATAATGCTCCAATGCCTTAGGGCATTCAATTAGAAACTTCAAAATTAATGCTATCAAGTAAGATGTCGTTTCATAGCCACCAAGGATAAGGTCCATAATAAGATTCAATATCTCTTCATCCATAATGTATATTAATGCTATCAAGTTAGTTGTTATATTAATAAGATTCAATATATCTTCATCAATATACCTCTGGTTCTCGATGGAGATGTGCTCCAATCAATAGGAAATGTCATCATGAAGCAGGAGGTGAGGTTGAAGGATTTTATGGAGGCATTCGGAAGTTAATTACAGAGGAAGAGATTTTAGCCTGGAAGAAGTTGTGGCCAAAAGAATCGCTAGAATGATTGATTGTTACATTAGAATTATCTTCATTTAACATTAAAGCTGCATGCATATTGGAATGGCTGACATCATCGTAAAGTGTATTTGATGATAGCACATTTGTTTAGGATATACATAGAGAATGTCAAGAGTGTTGTTGACAACTTTTGTATTTCTTTTGGCTTTTTCATGTTGGTTAGTCTACTAACCCTAACTCATCTCATCTAGGTCATATCAAATCTTGATAAAGGCTAGTTTGCAACAATTTAACTCCTAATAGCTAGTTTATAAAAGTAGTTAAAATAACTTGTTGTAATACAATTATCTTCATAAGGAGGTCTAATTTGCATTCTCAGTACAACACTCACCCAAATATGCTTTCAAAAGGTATTTAAACAACAATTAGATCTTAACAAAATTAGATATGAAAGTGGAAATGATAATCAGGTCATGTACCTCTTCTTCATCTCGTTTGTGCTTGTTTTCCTTAGCCTATTCGTGAAGATTTGCAATGTACTTATAAGATATCTCCCGAGAGAAGCTTTCATCACTAATTGCCCTGAATATTCATATCCAATATATTTATAGCTACTACTAGTGTAAGGTACATGATAACTACCTTTAATTACTCACAATAAGATTAATTCCTGATAGTGGCTCTTTTACCTGTATGCTTCCGCATCTTTGAGAAAAGGTATGTAATCCTCCCATTCTGAGGAAGCAACAATTTCCTGAAATGGAAAAACAATATATAACTAGTTTATCGTTACATAGATAGAAATTCGTTTATGATAAGAATAGAAATTCATTCATATTCAAGATTTTTAATGTACAAAACTCTGTGAAATTTTACTCCAGGTGTAAAAGTAGTAGAGGATAAAGAGACTGCATTAGAAGGATTTTTTCCAAAATGAATAATGTAAACCTTCAGAGAATAAAGCAAAGCCATGAAATCATCTGCCAACCTTTCCCTCCTTTTTGCTTCTTTCTCTTCCTTTTCCTTTACTTGTTCAATCACTTCTTCAAACACAAGCTGCAAGCAATACACAGGATGTCAGTAAGACCTAACAAAATCATATATCCCAAAACAACTTGCATTACTTTCAACATTTGCAATTGTTTCAGTTTAACCTAATAAAAATCCATTATCCATTAATGAAAACAGACTAATGCATTGGTGATAGCGATTCACTTCCAGCAACTACTTACTAGTGCAAATGAGTCAAAACATAATGTAGCTGATGCAATGACCGAATCAGTTAGGAACCAGAGTCATATGGAACATAAGGATAAGATCCTTGTTTGTATAAATAGTAGTTACTAGGAACATAACAATATGTGACAACATTGTTCAAAGGCAAATACCAAATACTTTTATTGTGAAGTCTTCTGTAGGTGAGACAAAAAATCTAGAAATGTAACCAGGACAAACCTTAAGATTTGTTTCAGATGCAGTAGCCAAATCAGATAGTTCCCCAATGGAGGCTTTGAACTTGTCAAGAGTCCATGCTGATGTTACTGCGAGCTGCAATCATTACATAAAAAAGATTACAATATATATTACATCCAATGAAAAATCTTAAAGCACAAAAGGCACACCTTTCCTAACTCCATAGCATCTTTTATGTTTGATTTGTCCTCCTGGTACTACCAAAGATACATATTCAAAAAATGGTTACATCAAAGGAATCAAACATACATTGCCTTGACTAATAATGATTGCAAGCCTGATTGTGAAAGTGCAATTAAATCCTGCAATCAAATCATTAAAATATATGCAACTTTCTTACCTACTTTTTCATCCCTTCTGCAACATCTTCAAACAAATCCTTGGGTGGTGAACCAGATGTATTTGAAGCAGGCTCTTTGCTTTATGATCCTCCAGTTCTTTGCTTTATCAAAGAACTAGAGGATCATAAAGCAAAGAGCCTGCTTCAAATGAAGTGTGTCTTTGCTGTAAGCAGGCCAGTTGCTTTATGATCCTCCAGCAATCTTCAAAATTCATCCCAATTTTTACGTTCTTTTTGGCGCAGTTATTCCTGCATTTAAAAATATTCAAGTCATTCCAATATACAAAAATAAGATAGATGAAAACTATGGAAGCACACTACTCTCTCATTCTAGACAACCTTTTGAATCATTTGTACTTCTTCCTCCTCCAAATCAGATATAACACGTCAAAATTTTAGGATGTTCTCAGGTCATTAGGTATGACAGCTTTTGGAAAGATAAGATGCCTGTAACCAAAGCCATTATCCACATAATGACAACAAACTATTCATCAATCAAGATAAAAACCAAACAGCTTTCCAAACACAAGCATTTTACAGCTATGGCATCTCCAGTGCACCTTCCAAATTCGAGTACAACAATATGGGTTCTAAGATTACACCAAAAGCAGGTCCAAAGAGAAAGTCGGATAAATTCGCAGGTTAACATGTGTATTCAACACTAGATCACAATTTCCTACAGGCAAGACTTTAAGATAGAAAAAAAAATGTGAATTTGAGATTTGTTGGGATACCTTGCAAAGTCATTACAATTTCAGAGATTCCTGACTTCAGAATTCATAAAAGAAATTGAATAATGTTTTGAGGAAGATCAATTCGAGTTATAAAACCCAAGCATGAAATTGAGGAATAGGACAAAGAATGAAATGTCATTAGTTTATCAATCTAATTTTGTGTTCATGTTTTCTGCTCACCATAACCTTCCTACCCATCTCAAATATTATAATGTGAGGAAATGCTGAAAGCTCACCTTGGTTGAGCAACCTGTTCACCCTTTTGATTCCCTCCACTGTTGAAAGAACTAAAATATATCAACAAATTAAGTGTTAGTGAAACTACTTGAACAAATGAAAGGAAAAAGTAAACAAATTTTGTACAATCTAAGGGATTTATTGTGAATTAAGTAGAGTTCAAGATCGTTTGATTTCTAACATATGATAATATATCACACTATTGAAACATTGATATAACAAGCATACAATATATTGAAAAATAACAACAAAAAGCATTACATATTGTAAAAATAATAATATGTACCAGGGATGCAAGGGGTGAGGATGCCATTTCCTATAACCATACAAGTCCCCACAAGGGCTAGTATTAACAAACATCTCTTGGCAAAGTTACTTTTTTCAAGAGCTTCCTTTATCCTAATGGCTCTATTGGGCTGTCTACCTACAACTTCAAGTGTATATGAGGAGAGTTTCCTGTCTTCTTCTTGGTAATTGGGTATCATGCTGACATTTGCATGGCGACAAATCATAGAATAAAGAGAAAACATTCCACCTGCAAAAGAAACCATCCCTTTAAACTTAGAACACATGTTTTCACATCAAAAAGATCAAACTTTGACCTAAAAACAAAGTGAAACTAGAGCTGTTATAATCTTACCATCTCCATTATCATTGGCCCACAATACAATGAAGACATATTTGATGAGGGGCAAAAGAGTGAGAGAATATATGATCAAAGAAAAAGCCTCAAGAACATCATCAAGATGTTTGATGCCATCAGGAAAAGTACTCGCATACACATAAAGTGGTGATGTTCCTATGTCCCCATAAACCACACCAATACTCTGAAACGCCAATTGCACAACTGCAGCCATGCTCAACATCTGAGAAACAGGATTTTTCATAAAGCGATGTTAGAATAGTTACTAAAATGGTCATAAATTATGTTGTTATAGTAAAAGAATACTTTAACTTAAGAGAAAAAAAACTATACAATATTAAAACATGATATCGTGCTTTAAAAACTAAAAAGGTACCTGTAACGAAGAAGTTCATTTCGACTTGCTAATTGGTTGTCACTATTAACTATAAGCTTATCTTTAAAGTTTGAGATTCACTTGGTTTCGAGAATAGTTAAATATTCTCTACTTAACAGGGCCAACCACGTGAAGGTGGAAGCTCATTTGGCCCCTCCCTCCCCCCCCTAACATCACTCTAAATTCCCTAACATTTAATAACATTCAATTCATCCATTTTTGAAATAGAACATTCAATCATTATAATCACATGATAACATTCATTAACACATAAAATTCATAAACACATAAAATTCATAAACACACAACATTCACGAATAATTCATTAACACGCAACATTCAAGAGTAAGTCATTCATGAATAATTCATTAACACAATATTCATTAACAATATTCAAGAGTAAGTCATTCATGAATAATCATCTCTTTTTTTATTTCTTGCCATTTCTTTTTTTCATAAAATATCTAAGAGGAATATCAATGTCCTCGTTAGGATCCCCCTCCTCTACTGGTTCTAACACATGTCTCCTCCTCATCCGTTCAGGAACACCATGAGGCCGCTGCACCAAAGGGGGGTCCACTGCAATAACAAGTACTTCATGAGGTTAAATTCCCACCATTTTATATTAGTGAATTATGAGTTTTAATTTAATTAAAATAACTTTTAATCAAAAAATTAATTTAAAAGAACAAAACATAGATTTTCTTTACCTGAATGTGCCACATGATCTACTTGTTGAACAGTCTGAACATCCTCTGGCACTCATTCAGCACGACATGATTCTATATCCTCAACACAAAAAGGTTATACCAAGTTTAATTAAAGATGTTAAATTGTATTAATAATTACATAATTAGTTTTAAATAACAAATGAACACCTCCATCGATGGTACGATGCACATCAGGGGCTTCATGATGTTGCGTATGATCTGTGTTAGGACTAACAGGCTGCATTGCAATGTCATGCACATTATTATCAAATAAATTGTTGCTAAAGTATTCAATTTCTAATATATTTGTTGGCATATTTACCTATGCACATGATGCAAGAGACTGTATGGTTGGGGCAATGGAAGCTTGCCATAGGCGTTCAGCCACCGCTGCATAGCCTTGCTTGAAGGCAATTTTTTTGTGTTCTTCTGTGGCCTCCAGATTAAAATCAACGCCCTGCATTTTTTTATTAATTAAAAAAATTATTTGCATTTTATAAATAATTTTTCTTTGCAATTCATTTATTGCTACTTACAACGCGTGCTTTGATTTTTGAATATACCCCAAAGCCAAGTTTGTGCTGCGCAACCTTTTCCAGCCTCGCCTTTGTTGCCTTTGATGTGTCCTGCAACCTATGAAAAGTTTGAAATATGTTAGATGATATAAAGAGAATACTAGAATCATTGTGGAAACATTTACTTCACTTGGGTTTGATGTCTTTGGAGGAAAAAATGCGCCATATATATGGGTTCGATTTCCTGGTCAAAATTCATGGGATATTTTTACTGAGATCCTTGAGAAAGAACATATAGTTACAACTCTAGGAAGTGGGTTTGGACCCGCAGGTGAAGGTTTTATAAGGGTGAGTGCCTTTGGTCATAGAGAGAACATATTATAAGCTTCATTTGTCAATATATCTTCATTTGTCAATTTATGCCTAGATTGAGATTGAGATTTATAAGCAATTGTGCTAGCATATGAATTACATACCTTTCATATTTACAATAAAAAAATTTAAATACCAAAATTGAGGATTATGCGTGGTAGTATGTTGGAGAAATAACTCCTATTTTAGGGATTTTGACAAAACAACATAGCGAGAAATATTGAATTCAAAAGGATGAGAATGTGAGGGAACAAGAGGTGCAGGTGAAGGTTCAAATCACATGAAAAGTCATTTGTACACACTGTGAATTTTGTTGTACATTATGTTGTATTTTAAGAGTGCTCCCCCAAGGTAGATGTGTTAGGCTTGGTACTTTGTCTCTTTACTTCACTGATATATGTGTTTAAATTAGTCTACACACAAATAATTAACATGTTACCAAAGCTGATACGCCTTTTGTGAGCTTGCAAAGAGCTAAGGAACGGAAGAGAAATATTGGAAGCAGGGTGATATCAGGAAAAATCTCTTAATGAGTTTCCATCTTTACAGTTTCCACAGGAGAAAAAGCAAGGATTCCCTAAAAATGATAATCTATTGGTTGGGTATAGACACATAATCCATGTGATCAAAGCTTTAGCAGCAAAAGAAAATACTAAAAAAGAAGAATGGATTTTAGATGTGGTGGAAATGCTCAGCTTTAAATTCTTTAGGATTCTTAGACTACATTGTTATCTGAAGATAGAGATTAGATTTTGTGATGCTTCACACTTAAATCTGATGTATAGTGTATATGCACTTCTTTTTTTATATGCAACAAAGCACAAAATGGAATTGATGACAGTATAAAATAACAATCACTAATGACAACATTATATACTGTTATCATAGTTAACATAATACTATAGAATATGGGATTTGATATCTTCAATGATGGATTTCATTAGGATTTACATGCAGATTAAGTGCAGATTTGATGCACACATGACCCAAAAGAAAATAGGGGAATAGCAAGCAATTATTGTAAAAGAAAGGGAAAGTCAACAAGTATAGTGGTCAAGGCGTTGCCTATTTTTATGGCTCAAAATCTAACATGGTAGATCATATCACAAGATTCGATTGTCACAACTTTGAGTAGGAATTTCTTAGTTGAATTAGAGTTTGAGTTCAGCGAAGATAAAATTTGAGAAAAGAACCCATAGGAGACATAGGCTCTAAAATTTGTCAGTAAATAAGAATATTGTCAATATATCTTATGTAGGATTTATGCCCAGATTCAAATCGAGATTTATAAGCAATTGTGTCAGCATATGACTTACATACCTTTCATCAATAGATAGATTAAATTGAGCTAGTTGAAATTGTTGATACTGAAGTTGAACCCTTTCTCCTTTGCATCCAAAATGAACTCATTCCAGTCCCTCGCTGAAACAAAGGGAGGATGCTCGTACTTTGGGTTGTGGACGAGGCTCTTTCTATATGTGCCCCTCACAACCTTGAGATGTCTGGCACCTTTTTGTAACAATTTCTTACGATAAAAAATATTACTACCAAACTCATGCTCTATATCTTTGATGAGCCCATCTTTTAATTTTTGAGATTGGTAGTTCCACCTTTTAAGAAAAAACACAAAATTGTTAGAAATAGCTAGTATAAGAAAAGACTCGAATGAAAGGAAAAATGTTGCACCAATTAATGATATGAAAAAAAATAGTGGGATAAAATTAGTTCAGTTATGATGTACAGCAACCTAGTACGTATGGTGGGCCTGAATCTTCGCAGCGTGAGGTCATAAAGCCTCCTATAAAATGTATCATTTCCTGCAAATAATGTCATGGGATAATTAATAGTAAAAACCATTTTAATGAATCATATGAAAGAAGACTCCCACTTTTGGTTCTCTATAGAAAAATTAGTTAGTATCTTCTACTCAAAGCATGAAATTGCAATGTACCAAATTCCTAAACTAGAGAATTACTGGTATAGACAAAAGGTCATTGATAATTCAGATGATCCTACCAAACCCCTAATAAAAAGGAATTCCAAAATAATTAAACAACTTGCACAATACGACACACTAAAGGTCATGAGGCATCACTCCACATCAAAAGCCCTTGCATTCACCACTTCCTATCATGTTTACATCTTGCAAGAAAATCCTTATTACAATATAAAAAATAATTATTTAAAGTACTTGGAAGCTTAGGACATTTCAAAGGCATTAATTCATTATCGTCAATCAACAACGATGTCTCCATAGATCCCGTGCTAGAAACACGGGTAGCTCTAGGAAATGACGGTGAATTATCACCAATTGATGTACTATGATCCACATTTGGCGGCGTACCAGATGGTGCATCTCCTACCATAAAAAAATCAATACACTATGTGATGCATCCCAAGATTAAAGTACATATTATCAACTCATAATTAACACAAAACCAAATATAGCAAAACAAGGATTTACTAGTTGGATGTCCCCTTGTTGCCGACATTGTAGTTGGCAATCTCGTACAGGCATCCGTCAACCTCGTAGGAGTCTCCTACACTAGATGACTTGAACAATACATTGTTAGCAAAGACATTCTGAAATAATAAAAGTAAGAGTTAGGAAGTTTTGAATGTTCGAAATAAAAAATTCCTTCTAACTTGTCAACTAAAAGATTATTTTACCAGTGGCAGCCAGAACTCTACTACTACTGCCCTCACCGCGTTGTCCTTGACCACATTCTGGATCAATTCCCAAAAATTCCTGTACAACAAGAATTTAGTAGTTAAAGTTTCTTACAACTCTTTAAAAAAATTGCATCAATAAAGTATTTTTGCACATATTACATATTTTACTTCACAACATAAATGATTATAAAATATAAATCTTTATTGAGCTTTTGTTATAACTAAATATTCATTGGAGCTTACTTCATAATGCTGAGCTTACGCTTTCAATTCTGATAGCTTCTTCCTCATCTCCCCGGGTTCCATATTTGCCTCATCCAAAATTTTCATTGCTTCTAAATTAATTTTCCTAATTTTTTTTTTCAACATTTTTATAAAATTGGGAGTATCAGCAATATCGGCCTCATCAAAATGCATAGCTAGTGGCTCGGTGGTCACTTCTACTGCTTTACCCTTATCCTGAACATCAAATTGTGAGAGGAATATTAGTAAAACTATCATAAAAACTCAAAAAATGTAAATAAAATAACGTAATAATATAACATTTTTCAACTATCCAATTTGTACAATTTCAAAAAGGTTTACCCTCGCTGAAGAAGGGGTGGGAGTAGCATCCTGCTGACCTCTATCATTTGTCAGATCCATATCATCCCATCACAAAGATTAAACATAAAAAATTCAGCTAACTGAAAGCAATAGACAGCAAAAAAAAAACTTATTAACAAAATGGTAAATAGTACTTATAGCCCTCATGATAGTAACATTGTTTGTATCTATGTGATTTAAATGGTAATCAATTAGCAGTTCTTCCCCTGCACTTATTGATTTTATTGCACAAACAAAAACTTCATTCCCCTCATGCACCTCAAATATGCAATTGGGTTGCTTACTAGTTGAAGTAGGTCGCGTACTATTTATAAAACCTGCAATATTACCTATTGCTTTTGGTCTCCCATCAATGTACATAGAAAATCTTTTACTTTGATCATTTTCTTTCCGTTGTATATAATTAGCTGATACCACATACCTATGCATACTTTTTTTATATCGAACAATCTGCATCCAATCATTGTAATTGTAACATGGACCAACATACTTGAACAATTCAACAAATTTGTTGTAACATACCTTTATCCCATCCATGGAAAATAGGCCCAAACCATGTAATGAGGATGGAGCAATGCGATATATCCTCTCATTAACACAAAAATCTGTGTTAATTGGAGGTAGCTCATTGGGTATCCATTCTTTCTCAATGTGTGAGTACCGAAAGGGCACCTTGATGTTGCCTTTGGTCTCATCATCATAAGAACATGACCCCCCATTAGCAAGGAAAAATTGTATGTGTTTATCAAATTTTTTTCTATTCTTTTGACCTCTAGTTGATCTCCCTCTTTTAGTCGTACTACATGTAGAGCTTTCATCTACCATTTCCTAATTTCCCTCATTCTATGTAGATAGATCTGACAAGTACCTATTTGGTGGGTCCTGCAATCCATCAAATAGAAAGTGAAAGTGACATATATAAAATGTAGTAAGTTGAAAGTGATTATACAATTATATTTCTATACGGACCTTCTTTGTCTATATATACATTATATGATTATATAATGTCTATTTATAACATACGTGCTCAATGATAAACAAGAAGAATATAAGAAAATTATGTCTATTTATTGCCTTATACCTGTTGATCCATGTCACTGTGCACAATCCACACCAAATGGGTCAAATCTTCTGTGGTCAATTGACTGTTTGCAAAAAGGGTGACAATCAGACACAATATAAACATTGGTAATTATAAATAACCTATGTTGTAATCATTAGAAATGAACACAATAAATATGTAATCAAATTTCTTGAATATGTTAATCATTTACCTTAAGTTAGCTAAAAATTAAATGATACACATTTGCTACAAATAACTTAGAAGACAACATGAACAATAGGCAACATCGCAAACATGTCAACAGAAGGGGTGACGATGTACCTACAGTCAATTGACTGTTTGAAAAAAGGGTCATAATCAGACACAACATAAACATTGGTAACTATAAATAACATATGTTGTAATCATTAGAAATGAACACAATAAATATATAGTCAAATTTCTTGTATATGTTAATAATTTATCTTAAGTTTGCTAAAAATTACATGATACATGTATGCTACAAATAACTTAGAAGATAACATGAACAATATGCAACATCATAAACATGAACAAATTTAACTTATAAATGGAATGCAGGATCGTCAACAGAAGGGGTGACGACGTTTGTAGTCATTGATTATCTTCTTCTTCTTCTTCTTCTTCATCATCATCATCATCATCATCATCATCGCCATCATCACCATCATCATCGCCATCATCATCGCCATCATCACCATCATCATCGCCATCATCACCATCGCCATCATCATCATCATCGCCATCATCATCATCATCACCATCACCATCACCATCATCATCATCACCATCATCGTCATCACCATCATCTTGATCTTCATGATCTGCTTCTTCATCATCTTCAATATCTTCTTCTTCCATAACATTATACTTTATCGGCCTTCCTGTTGGATCATGTCTAACAACAAATGACCAACCCTGTTAAGTTGGAACCTCTGAGTAAAACACTTGCTCACATTGGCTTGGAAGAACATAGGGCTCATCTCCAACTGGCTCAAACGACCTTGTATTGATCATTGTAAATCCATTATCATGTTGAATAACCATTCTATCTAGATCATTTTGATTTAGTCGTAACCTGTACCATTTGAGGACAAATAGAACTTCTTTGAAGGTGTTAAATTCACACTCAATTATATCATCCAAGATGCCATAGTATTGATTTTGAGATTGTTGAGGATGTATGTCGCTTCTAGATGATATATTGGTGACCTCAAAAACTGCAGTTATCCCAGAATCACAAGTTTTCTTTGTGTCATCTAACCTTTTTATGTGGAATTTGTGGCCATGATAGTACATAGCTTTGTGGTGCTTGACCTGCAATTTTTGAAGTTTGTGTAAATTATTTGCATCGTGAGTTGATATGAAACATACATCGAGTTATGATCATTAATAAATTTCTATGTACCTCTCCACCTCTTAAACCATTTACTAGATCAACTACCATCGGCATAACATTGGAATTTCCATTATGATGAGCTTTTGTAACCAATGAACCAACACCTTCCCATATTAATGAGCAACCATTTTGTTGACATCATTCAATCCATTCTATCATCCAATCAAGATTGTTCACAATATACAAATGTATTGCATCCCACTCTTGACCACTTGTTTCAAATAAATACGCCAATTAAAAATAACTTATATTGAAGATTTATATGAATTAATTAACTACAATAAAATCTTAGATTTACCTCTCACTTTCCTCGATCTACCTTTGCCCATCAAGTACTCCCCTTCGAATTTGTTAATTGAGTTGGGATCCCAAATACGATCTACATGGATGTTTGCTACAAACTTAGGAAGATATTCAGTAATGTACACCATGGTCTGGTAAACCATATATCCCTCCACCATGGAACCCTAGGGATGTGCTCTCTGGCAAACCAAGCCTTTCAAAAATTTCAAGTGCCTCTCAACCATCCACATTGACCTAGTTGGTACAGGTCCACACAATTCAATCTCCTCAACTTGATGTATGAGGTAGTGTTCTTGTGTATTGAAAAAACTTGGAGGTAGACACTTTTGCATTTCACACATCAGAAGAGGAATTTTTCTCTTCCAATATTTTATATCTTCTTTATTGATTTCTTTAGATGACAACCACCTCATCTATTTTCCAAGATCATATATAACCTGTTTGACATTGTTGGCAAAGTGGTGTGGGAGAGATAGAGGTAGAACGTACTGCAATATTTATAAAATGATCTTGTCAATATTTTATAAAAGAATGCAATTGAAACTACATGTAGTATATAAATATATAGTGAATACAAAATAAAATGAATTACCTTAATAAATGTATGCCAATCATGTGTTTTCAACCCTGGCCCAAATTCACTTTTATTTGATATGACATTGTTTATGTTCGCAGCAAATCCTGTGGGAAATCGTATTTTTTTTATGACTTCTTTTATAGCATTGCTCTGCTGCTCTGACAATAACCAACTAAGGGCACTTGTATCAATTCGGTCTCCATTTTTATTTGGTCGAATACCAGTTTTCATTGCATGGTTGGATTCTTCAATGTCACTACAAGTTTTGACAAATTGATCTTTGTCATGCCTTCCATCCAAGATTTTCCATAATGTCTCTGCTACATTCTTTCCAATATGCATAGGATCAAGCAAATGCACAATTTGGAGTTGCTTGTAGTACGAAAACCTAGTAAATTGTGTAGGATAAATTTTTAGTGCTTTTGGAAGTTGGACATTGATGTCTTGACGACCTTCACAAAAATCAATCACATCATCAGTAAACAAAACACAATATCGAAATATAAATTTGAAACAAAAAGCATCAATTAGAATGACATTACCTTGACGATTTATTTTATTGTATGCCAACTTCCATAGGCGAGGTGTCATTCTCTGTGGCTTTGATGTAGTCTCTTCTAGACCATTGAAAAGATGTTTTTTGGTAATTCGGTACTTATGATTTCTGTGCAAAAAGTGTCTATTCTCATCAAACACCTTCTTTCTTAAACTTTTTGAATGATGGGATTTCGTCTTTGGACCACAAACTGGATATGCAAATTTACCCTTTGTCTGAAGACCTACAAGATCGTGTATAATTGGATTAAATGTGTTAACTTTGACATACCAAAAAAGAGGTGTCAAGAAGAGAACATACCACAAAAATGTGTCAGCCCAGGGGCATCGTGTATTGTCCATACAATCATTGCATGAAATTGAAATTGTCTTTGTCCTATTGGTCTACAAATGTCATACATAGTAACCCCATTCCATAACACCACCAACTCGTCGATAAGGGGTTCAGTATATACGTTGATATCTTTGACTTGGTACTTACCTAGTTGAATGAGCAAAAACATTACATAATTATTTTGACCATTTGATGGATTAGTAATAATAAATTAATTTAGATGACCACTAAATCAAAAAATACCTGAAACAATCAGTGTCAACATTATGTGCTCTCTCTTTATGGACAACCAAGGAGGTATGTTATTTTTGATAACAAAAACAGGCCACACTGAGTAAGTAGATCTCATCTCTCCATAAGGATTGACACCGTCTGCTGCCAATGAAAGCTTGAGATTACGAGGTTCTTCTTTAAAGTGTGGCCATTTTTCTTGTCTTTCCTTAAATGCTGAACCATCTACAGGCATTCGCATAATGCCATCTTGAATTCTATTGCGTGCATGGTAATCCATAAATTGTGCCAAGCTATGGCACTTGAATAATCGTTGCAGACGTGGAATAATGGGAATATGCCAAAGAACCTTGCGAGGCACCTTTTTTGTTAATCAATCTGATTGATATCTACTAATATGACAAGTAGGGCATTGTGTTGCAAATTCATGCTGTTTATAATATATAATATGATCATTTGGACATGTATCTATTGTTTGATACCCCATTCCAATATCTTTCATGATGGTAGATAATTCTCAGTACGAGCGAGGTAGAATGTTTGATGGTGGTAAAAAACACTCACCTATCAACCTACGACCAAAAATATAATTTCTTAATTTAAAGAATATTAATTGCTACACGAACCCAATGTTAATTGTAAGGGAACTACGAGTAAAATAGTGAAAGAAGATGGCATACCTTAACATACGTGTCATTACTAAATTGGATAAACCATTCATTACCTTCAAGTTCACCAATAGCAATACAGCGGCAAGAAGAGTTGTTTTGGAGCCTTCATATAGGGGCTTCTCTGCCTTCTCAAGTAAAGGTACATCAAACTCTGCATCATCATCAACATCATCATCATCATCATTATCATCTTGATCATCGTGATCATTTTGATCATTGTGATGTTCATCATTGTGATCTTCTTCCATGGTATCATTACCTTCTACTTCAATATTCACACCTCCATGGTCCCTCGTTTGGAAATCCGCATGGTCCATAACATGAAACTCAGGGATGTTGACCTATATGAAAATGATTACCTTATATTAACCATGACCATGATGTTATCATCAAATCATGTCTCATGTAATTTATAAACTATTAAAATACATACCAATGGGCGATACTTGTTTCCCCCTTTAATGTGACCATGTTGCCTACAATGTTGCTCAGCTGTTGTGATTAGATATCTTCGAGTCTTTAAGCCCTTACACATTTTGCAAGGACAATAACATTTTCCATCACCTTTTCTTTTTAAGTTAGACCGCAGTCTAGCAATTGCCTCCCTATTTTTTTGTGTGTTGATATCGTCAGACATGGTCTTTCTTGAATGGAATGACTTGTTGGTGGAAGAAGGATGGTTTGTTTGCAACCTGCAGATGGAGTAGTAAGAGGAAGACACATATAAAAAGGAGTATGGTCTCTGAACCAAGTAGGAGTTAGGACATGCTGGAGTGGGGTCATCCCAAGATATTTTGGAATCTTGAAGAACTTGGTAAAGGGTATTTGGAAAGGTGAAAATAAACAAGTATTTCTACAGCTACAAAGGAGGAATCGAGAGCATTATAAATAATGAAGAAGAAACTTAAATCCATAAAAGTTCACCTCTATTTACAATCTGACCTTTCTGCAAGTGAAATATGACAATATACAAAATTTCCAATCACATTTTCACTTAAAGAAGAACACCAAATATACCTTTGCTACAATATCTTCTTCAAATTCTTCGCTATTAGATTCTTCAGAACTACAAGCTCCTGTGTAGAAAAAAGATGAAATGTACTAAGTAATTTTTGATGTGCAATATTTAAACAAATCGACTATCAAAAAAACAATTTATGAAATTCAGTTGCTTTATTATGTACTGAAGACTTGGCAAGATGTTCCCAAGTCTATCTATAGAATGCCTATCTGCATGGTTGTTTGCAAATAGTCTAGTATGGTGCTGCTTTTGAACAACAACAAATGTCACTGGGGCTGGTAATTTGGCTCAAGAAATGCACAAGCCTGTTGACACCACAGAAATTTTAGTTCATCATATAGCATTCAGCTGTCTTCTTTAACAAAATCCAAAGAGAATACAAACAAACTAATGAGCCGTGTCTATCTCAATTGAATAGCAAGTACTATAGTGAGTGTTAGGAAACTGACCTTGTGAATAGCATCCAGTTCATAAAGTATTAGGAAAGTGACCTTGCTGATTAGTTTAACATAGATTGGTGAACAGAAAATTCATAATAAAAATCTGAATTTTTTCCACAATTGTTCAAACCATATAATGAAATGACAAAAAATAAATTGTATACAAAGACCATATTGTAGGCTGTCCAAGTTGAAAGTGAATAGATGACCTTTATGGGGTGCTGTACCAAGTGGAGCAAGTATGTGAGAGCTTGAAGATGAAGGGCTCCTATTTTGGGGCCAATATTTGGTGGTTTTGAGGTGCCTAGGGAGAACCTTTGATGCTAAGTCTTAGTTATGTAGACTTTGGCAAATCTGGTGAGCTTTCTACGAGTTTTTACTTGCTGTATCAGCAACCACTATGCCCTATTCCAGACCTTCAGTATTCTGAATGACATCAATTATAAGTGTGCATCCAGATGTTAGCTACAATTGATTAGGGTGGCTTTTATTGTGTATCAGTCTAATTTGACATGTGTGATGGCAGTATCAACTTGTTATCAGCATCTTACATTATTTAGAAGAGGTGTAGTTTAGTGGGTAAATGTTCAGTCATTATGGGAATGGTATTATATGCTTTTTGTTAGGTTAATTTGTGTTGTTGCAGCAGTCTGATTTTATAATCTAAATGTTGTATCAGTTTGTTTCAATAATATTCTTGTTATTTTTCTATATTGTAATGCATCTCACTATAATGTCCCCTTTTTGACATGACATTCAATAATAAAAATAAAAAGTAAAAATATAAAAAATTAAAATAACATGTAATATAATTATAATTTAATTAAGTTTAGTGAATGATCAAAATGAATGCAATAAAGAGTTATGAGTATTGAAGGATTAAGATATAAAGGAGAGACCATTCAATATTTAAATTTATATTGGAAAAGGTAGAAACGAATACTTATTGATTTAACTCAATTTATAATTTTTATTTAAATATTTCTTAATATAACATAATCCTTAATATTTTTTTTAATTCTCTTCCAACTATCTCTATTTAGTGCCTACCATGTTTATGCGCATGTTTTTTATGTGTTTTGGATAATAAGTCTAATTTATTTTGTCTATGGACTAAGACCTTAAATTATTGAGCTTCTCTTTGTTTTGTGAAAACTATAGCATTCTCTACTTAACAGGGCCAACCACGTGAAGGTGGAAGCTCATCATAGCCCCTCCTAGGAGTCTCTTATGACCCTTTACAACATTTTAAGAGCTCTAAGATTTATTCTTAGGGATCGCAAACGGTCGTAAAGGGTCATAAGGGATCTTAGGACACAACAACTAAGAAATATAATTGTAAGCATCATGGTCACATTTTTTTGGAATCAATGTAATTGAGTTGTATACCCAAGCGACGAAGTGCATCTAGAAAATGAAACTACAACCTATTGGGATTGAGACAAACCTTATAAAACAAAAGCAGCTAGGAATGATCGCTTGCCAATATCTATTAAATAGATTTGTTGGAGGACCTTGTATTCATGAGCTAGGAATGATTTCTTGCCAACAGTTGTTGAATACATTTGCTGGAGGACCTTGTATTCATGAGCTATAGATGTATTCAACAACTGTTGGCAAGCGATCATTCTTACAGATGAATTCGACTTTGAATTGCAGGTGTGGAAGTTGCTTTGCATTGCTTGGGTACACAACCCAATTACGTTTCCAAAAAAATGTGACCATGATGCCTACAATTATGTTTCTTAGCTATTGTGAAATCTACATATTTGATAGGAGAAGCATTTGAAGTTTATATTGTGAGTCCACTAAATAGGGTCAAGATTTTATTTGGGAATGTTGGTCAGATGATCTGAGAGAAAGAATGGACAGACAGATGGAGAGAGAGATAATACAAGTTGTAGAAAGAGCCATGCCATTTGCAGGACACCACCATCCTTTTGGTAGATCAAAGAAAAACATGGTAAGGACTATAATACACATTGTCCTCAAGAATATTATCTAGGAGTCTTTCTATCACTTGTATTATCTCTCTCTCCATCTGTCTCTCAACTCTTTCTCTCAAATCATTAGACCATCATTCTCAAATCAAATCTATTAAATCAACAAAAATAAGTTTGACCCTATTTAGTGAATTCACAGTTTCTTTTGCATTCAAGACCAGGATTAATGCATATGCAGTAGCTTGACACCAATCACCTATTACATGTCAACTATTAAAGCTTGTCAAACTGTTGCTGAGTTGTACTTCATAAGAGTTAGGTGCTCATGCACCATAGATGGAGATGCTAATGCAAGGTATGATGTTACTAACTTCCCTCTTAGTGCCCTAGTCCACCAAATCATATATGAAACCATGAGACAAAAAAGAAAAAATGTTGGATTTAAAAGCTTTTCCGATCAGTTATTAGGAGTATGAACGAGGTCTGCATGTCAGATTTGAATGAAGCCCTAATATTCATTCAAAGCCCCCACACCAATATTGACATGGAGGCTTCGAGTGAAGCCCCTTAGGACATTCATTCAAATATTTGGCTTCATTTGAAGCCCCTAAAATTTAGATTCCCCACTTTCCATGATAGAAGCCAGTTGTTTTACAAGAGTCGAAAACAGTTTGTCCTCCATTGTAGAAGCCACTTGTAATATGCAGTTGTTTCATGCAAATCAAAGTCCACAAAATTTACCATCAATCTCTTTCAATAGCTTAGTCCATCTTATCCACTGCACAATAATTTAGAGGAATGTGCCAAGGCATTCCAAATCTTTGCCAATGTATAGACATGTGTCTTAAAATGGACCCACATATAAGATAAGATTCAATGTATATCTGCACGAAATGAATCTGAATTCTAAAACCATTTAGCTTTCATTTATTTCAGTATGGACCATTTAATTTGCTATATAAATGTCAAAATTCAAGAGATATTGAATTGAGTATAATAAAGTAGAGAGGAACAACCAATGTCTTTGGTAAATGCAGTGAAATTGAAGTGTGTAGCATTTGCTACACTGCCATTATTACCAACACAAGTATCTCAGTGTGAAAGGAAGAGAAGGCAATCAAGAGGTCAAGTTAGGTATGAATTCAATGTGAGTTCAAATAAAAGTGTGGAAGTGGAAAGAGAGGAGAGGATTGAGATTGTGGAAGAGATTCTATCTGGAGAGTGGCCTGAAAGTCTTTCTATACTCAATTTTGAGGATTTGTCAGTTTACTATGAACCACTTGTCTTCAAAGCTCAGGTAGATTTTGTTATAAATGTTTTTGTTATTATGTATTAAGTTTCAATAGATTCAAATCTAAGATTTCCAAGATGAAAAATTTACGATTTAATTTGATTGTCTCAAATTGCTTTTATCAATTTTTGAAATCACACCCATCATCAGAATTACATAGATCTCAGAAAGTAGAAAAAAATTATGAACTATACTTGATTTTCATGATTCTTAATTTAGATATATAAATCAGAATTGAGGTGTCTGTAAGTGTGAGGAAGCCAAAACTTATGGACAAGAGATTTTTCTATTGAATGTTTATGGCAGAAATGATGAAAAGCCCTGTATTTGATAGTCACAGGTTTTTGACAATTTGTATAAAGTTTTCCCTTTTATCTAATACAAGCTTATGAATTTTGAATCTATTTTAGTAAAAAGAATAGCAATACAGGCATCCACTTTGGCTTCCAATAGAATCCTAGGTGGATCCATTTACCACTCAAATTTATGTTTGCTCACTCCTTAGCTTTTTCCTTGGAGTCGAGATAAATTTTAAAGAAAATATTAATAGATTATATAAATAAATCTTTTAAATTCACATATGTGCTAGTTTTAACATCTGAAAAATTTAGTTAATTTTTTCTACATTTACACTAGCCTATATCTTTTTCATAAGAAATATTTTGGTATTATTTTTTTTTGTAAAGATTTAATTTTTTCTTATAATATATGACTATAATTAAAATATATTAAAGTAAATATTAATTGACATTGTGGTAAATATTAATAAAAATATATTAAAGTAAATATTACTATAATAAAAATTATGAAGACAAGGCAGATTTTGTGTTGCTGAACAAGAAAGCATATTTCTAACTGAAGTATTGACATAAAAAGTTTATTAACTATCCTAGAAAGTAATCTTGACTAAAGAGAGCATATTCTTAAAGTAGTGACTTGGTAGAAATCCATTAAAAGTGTCCATTAAAAAACACAATACAGCGTGAATATGTCAGTATATGGCAGAGAGTTTTACATGGCATTCCTAGGATAAATAGAATAGTAGTCAAGCCCTATTCAAGAATGAAAAATCTTGTTATTTTCCAAGGAGAGAACTTCTATCAAGACGAATCATTAAATCTGGAGTGCACTTTGTAATAGACACAAAAGATTGCATGAAAGTTGTGAAAGGGGTGCAGAAGATGCTCACTTTTTCCTTGCAGAGTAACAAGTAGTTGGTGTTGCTGTTTCTATTAGTGTCAATTATGCAAAGTAGCCAATTGCATTTGATAAGAAACTCAGTGTCAATTCAGATGACATCCATTTCAAAGGAAGAAGACCTAATAAAGATAAGGCTCTTCAAGCCATAAGGAGATCAACAATGTTCAAAATTCCAGAACGCTACATAGTCGAGAGAAGACAGAGTGTGCAGAGTTTCCCCTAATAGTTGAGATCATGAACATTATCCAAATAGGCAGTTCATTGAAAGTCGCATAGTATGAGTGAAGAATCTAATGAGATGATACACTGCATATCATAAAAAGGATACCCCAAAAAAGAGTTACAGACTACAATCCTTATCCCTAATTATGTAATCTGATCTATGTCGAAAGCTAATCATGTCACTAAACATCTCTTTGACTCCCTAAAATCTCTACCCTTAGTTTCACCATTTTAAGATTTATGTATTCAACCCTGTTTTATACAATTTTTTACATTTTTCTGTGCAATTTTCCAATCATTCCCTCAATAGACATACCCGTAGTTTACGGTAATAAGTTGAAAGATTGACCACATGATGACCATTTTGACTGTGATGTTAAACGATGTCTTGCATGGGCTATATAATTGAGATATTGAATAAGTTTTAGGAAGGTCCATTTTTATTATGGTGTGTGATGTGGTCTTGTCGAATCAAAGATTTGGAAAAAGATGTGCGGTGTAAATGGCATTCAACTATGAGTGTTGTGGCCTGCCACCCAACTCATTTGTTCCCCAATACTATGAGAAGCAATCTCTTCAAAGATTTATGTAATGTTGTTTGTCTTCCTATAAATGCCTATGAAACCATCTAATTCAAGTAAAATATCGTAAATTCAGAGATAAAAGTTGTTTCTTTGAAAAGCCGCTGTTCTGAATGACCCACTGACCATTTTTATCACTATCTGATATAAATGGTTAGTGATAAAAAATGGTACTGTGATCGGTTGGAGTTCCTTCACAAATGAGAATAAGTGGAATGTTATGCCTATACAAATCAAAACATTGAGCCAACTTTAATTTTATACAATAACCTATTAATATGAATGCAAACTATCATAAACCCATCAACTGATGTCAAAGCATAATGCAGTAGACTGTTTGAAAGCAATATCAAATGGAAATAGAAATGAAATGTACCCAATACATTATTTTAAAGGCACATTGCAATGGTTTTCATAAATTAGTCTAATGGAATCACATGGAACTCCTCAAAATTTTAGACGTGCCTTCAAAATTTCTACAATCAAACGCACCAGATCAGACGTGCCCTCACGCCAAGACATGCCATCGCGCTAATGTTGATGAAGACCCTCACGCCAATGTTGATGACCCTCGCGCCAATGTTGATGGAGACCCTCACACCAAAGCTAGATGAAAAGGATCTGTAGCAAAGCCAATGTTGATGGAGACCCTCGCTCACGCCAAAGCCAAATAAAATGTTTTGCCCTTTTTTTTTTGTTTTATGCTTCCCTGTGTGTCGCAATTCCGACCAAAATAATTGGTCGCAATTGCGACCAACATGGGCTAGTTATTAAAAAAAAAAAAAAAATTTGCTTTATAACGCGACCAAGCAACCCATTTAAAAAACTTGGTCGCAAATTTTTGGTCGCAAAATGACCTCAAATGCACTAGTTCTCTTTCAGTGTAGAATTCATTGAATTCATTAGAAATGAATTCACCTCCTCTATCTCATCTCAAACATTTCAGCTTCTTTCATGTTACCTTCTCAACTCTTGTGAGATACCATTTAAACTTTTGAGAATCTTCAAATTTATCTTTTAGATACATTGCTATAATCATTCTATAGTAATCATCAACAAATAAAATAAAGTAATTATCTCCGCCATAGCTCTCAATGCCAATAGGTCCACAAAGGTCTATATGAACTAGCTCCAAGGCTTCCTCTAAATGGTATTTCTTGCTCTTGAAACTTGTCTTGCCCATCTTACAAATTTGACATTTTTGCATAGGCCCATATTAGGTTTCCTCAAACTAGGAATACCTCTTACTCTTTTGTTTTTTCTTATCTTGATCAGGTTATCAAAGTTCACATGACATAACCTTTTATGCCCTAACCAAATTTCTTCTACTTGACCATTGAAACATGAACTTTCACTAAGATCTAGGTAGAACAAGTTATCTTTCATTTGGTTAATGGACCCAACTAGATTTTTTTTTCCATCTAGTAGCTTGGCTTTTCCATTCATGAATTCTACCTTGAATCCAATGCTATTCAACTATGCCACACTTAGTAGATTATGTTTCAATCCTTCAACCCAATAAGTATTATGGCATCTCAATTCACTAGTTAGAGAAATACAACCTTTTCCTTTTATTCAACATGGTTCATTATTTCCATATCTTACACTTCCACATGTTCAAACTTTATCTTATCACTACTCATATGATGAAAACAACCACTATCAATAATCCATGTATCATTTTTGTTAACATGAGAAATAACTGTCATTTTATCTTCTTCATTATTAGTTTCATCTTTTATAACAATATATACCATTTCATCATCATCAATACTATCTAAATCTTTAGCGATAAAATAAGAATTCTTACTTTTGTCCTTGTAGTCCTTCTACATTTTGGAATCTTTGTTGCCTTTATACTTGTTGTTCTTCTTTTCATCTTTGTCTTCCCTATTTGGAAACCTTGCAGTAATGTGACCAACTTCTTCAGAAGAAAAATAGATTAGAGGAATTCTGCCTTTGGGATATCTACTTGCAAATAGAGCTTCAATACCTTCAAGATCACAGTTAGAACAGTCTTCCTCTTCATTTTTAGATTGCTCTCCTTTAGAATTTTCAACTTTCTTCTTGAGTGGCAACTTGACTTCAAATGCATACCTTAGATTCCTAGGACTAGGAACATAATTATCATAGTTATCTAGGTCAAATTTTTTCATTCTTTGCACTAGAGTGTCCAAGTTTATCTTATTATTTGGATCACATATCATATCTTGAATAGATGACACTTTGATTGCATAGATAGGAAGAAGGGTTCTAAGTACCTTGCTTACTACTATTACATCATCAATTTTCTCTCTAGGGGCTTTGATTGCACTAACATTAGATTTGATCCTCTCAACATATATTACAATGTTTTCATCCTCTCTCATTTTCATCTAATCAAACTGACCTCTCAAGCTTTCTACCTTGGCTCTTCTCACATTGTCATTGCCTCCATAGGTATCCTTTATCTTTATGCACATCTCATGAGAAATAGTGCATTCCTTGACCTCATCAAATTCAGCATAGTTAAGAGTTGATGTAATGTCAATCATCATAATGTTATGATTTTTATTTTCAAAAATATTTTCCACAGTCATTGTTCCAGTAGGAGCCTTATACTAAGAATTCAAATATTTCATAGCTAATCCACTAATGGTTGCTAGATGTAGCTTCATTAGTTCCTTTTATGCCTCAAAGTTATCTTTTTTCAACTTGGGAATCTCTCTCCTGTAAGATGTCTTGATCTTTAGCTTAGGTCCTTGAAATCTTCTCTACAAGCACCAAAAGCTCTGATACCAATTGTTTGAAATATAAGAGGAGTAACTAAGAAGGGAGGGGTGAATCAATTAGGACAAAAATAAATCCTAGATCCCTTAGATGTCAATACAAAACCTAAACTCTTCTAAAATTGTTGTTACTCAGTTAACACATAGGCACTCGGTTAACATTAACAATATGTTATAACTCATAAAATACTATTTAATATAAATTGTTACTCAATAAATATTGAACATGCATATCTTACGATATTAACTATGATTAACCTTAATAAACTTAATTTCATACACATAAAATAAATAACATGAACACAATTGACACCAATATTTAACATGGAAACCCAATTTGGGAAAAAACCACCAATTGCAACTAGTTACTATTTTTCACTCTTCTAAAGTGAACCCTATTAGGAGCCAAACCTGTTAAACATTACAAAACACACTGTTAGGTGTGACCCTATTAGATGATTTAATTACCGTGTTAGGAGTGGCCTTGTTAGATGTCTTCAGACACTTCAATCTAGAAATGCCACCTTGTTAGAGGATTTGGCAAATAACTGTTAAGAAAACTTGGGTAAGAAATTAGATACACAACTATAATGGTTAGAGAGTAACAACAATATGAACTTTTTGCTGATTCAATTGTATTGCTGATTTCTAATCTCAATTGTAGCTTGAATACTTGATCCTTCGTTATTAGATTAATCTTTGCCACCCAACAAGGATATTGTGCTTATCATTCCAATTCGCTTCCTCTAAGCATCTTCTCATCTTCCACACTTTTGTCACATCCATTCCTCAACTTGACTTTATACTTATATCATATACATTGTCAAGTCATCTTGAATACAACTAAGAATAATTAATATTCATCTCTTCATTCAACTAGAACCAACTAACAAATCTATTAAACTGACTATGGAAAAACAAGAAAATCCTTTGTTAGCTGCTCCTGCTTAGTAGATACTAACACTACAATAATTTTCCTATGTTAACCAAGTGAACTCAATTAACAATATATTTTCACAAACTTCTTTGGTAACCGAGTGAGCTTGATTAACATTGGTTCCATCCAAATTTCCTTTATTACTTGAGTGAGCTTGGTTAACACTCAACTTTTGTGAACTTCTCTTTGATGCCCTACTGAATTTGGTAGATATTGTCTAATGAACTTAGCAAACACTAGAATGCTTGATAGATAGAGGAAACTACCTTCATTTCTTGAATGAGCTTGGCATACACTGACTGGTAAAGATATTAAATTTTTAGTAACATCAAAGAAAATATACAATTGATCAACTATTTTCAACACCTTTCGATGGCTATAAAGGACCTAAAAGACTCATCATGCCCCTAAAATATTAGTTCTCAAAGAACTTGATTAGAAGCCTTGGGAGGCTAACCCAAGTCATGATCATCAAACCTAAAATTGAAGTAAGGCCAACAGAGGCTTTTCATTTATGGAGAGCTCAAATATTTCTTTTGTTTATATAGAACTAGGGCCCATTAGTAAGCATAAAGAGGAAATATTCCTTTAAAAAAAACTAAACTAAAAAATACCATAGATCATCACCTTAATCTTGACACTTCCTTTAAGAGTCCAGAAACTAAAATCTCATTTATGAATCTTGTCAATAGAAGTCTTGAACAAGAAGAATCTACCAACCAATAGAAGGTCCACTAAGGTTATTATGTCATCCAATATCTCATTGGGAATGAATATAGTCATTCCAATTATTTTGCAAGAGACTCCATACCTAAGAAGTGTGTATAACCAAAGAAGAATTGAAAATCTTCACTTTCATAGAAAAAGAAGTATGGGTCACTAAATTTATAGAAGAATCTAGAGTGCTTCTAGGGATTATGATGGAGCAAATGACATGAGATAAAGGGACACAAAGAGACTTACTAAATGGAAAAGAAAAACAAGGGAAAGTGGAAGAAATAGGCTAAGGGATCACACAAGAATCACAAAACAACTAAGAATACACAAACTTTGGAGAGCTACGACACATTCAAACTTGCACATAGTTAAGGAATGAGACATAGGAAACACTTCTATGGTCTCCCAAAGTAGGCTACATGACCAACTAGACATAAGGCAACACCATCATTGATAAAAAGAGTGCAAGTAGGAGTGTGACGTCTAAGATGATGTTGATACAATAACAAATTGTAAGATAGTTAGTTGTACCAATGTATCTTAGTTTTTCTCTTGGAGTGCAATTAATTTTAGTATAGGTTTTGTGAAAGAGAAAAAATCACATTAAATTTTGGACTAGATAGAGACATCTTGACATAATTCATAATAAGTTTGAAGTTTCATTTCATTATAAAACTTCATGTAGTCATAGAAGATGGGTCATATGAAAGGATTGTCAAACAATGCAACTTAGAGTTAAAGATAGAGGATAAAAATTGGACTACCAAAATAAATTCTTATGTTGATTAAATATGTTAGAATAGTTTTACAAATAAATAAATACATATGTTCCATTATGATTATAGAATGGCTCAAAGATCACCATGAGCTTATTATAGACATACATGCAAATCAAATAATAATAGCTTCTATTATTCTACTGTGTCACTACCTACTATCATCTATCAATTATATACTTCTCAAAACTTTGTGTTCTAACTTTTTCCAACTTATTCAATCTCAAATGCATTTTAGAGGTGTTTCAATATTGGGCCCGAGCACTAGGAATAATCCATGTTTGTCACAAAATGTACCAAAATTAGATAATCTATGAAACTTTAACTAGAACTAAATTTGATGATAAATCTCCATGAGTTACTAAGATTTTCTCTTGTTTTTGGTCTCAAACTATTTCATGATCTATTGATTAGAAAGGTTTAAAAAAATAAAATTGATGAAGTGGGTATTGACTTCTTTGAATTATGGACTTATTGTAAGGAATCATGAAACCCATAATAGATATGAAATAATTATGAAATTTAAATCCACATGCAAGGTAAGAGACAACATACCCACAAAAATGTGAACAAGCATGAATCCACATATCCTATGCCATGCTTCCAACCTTCACAAATGCTCCCTTGGCTAACCTGTCAAGCCTTGTCCCACTCGACTCTTTCACTTTTGCCCTTCTCACACCAACAACTACCCTTGTGGCTACTTATATAGTAGGAAGTCCCACAAAACCACCAAGTTGTATTACATAAGCCATGTGCTAAAACCATGTGCTACCTAACCCATTTAATATTAAAAATTTAATTCTTTTCCCCAATATAAAATAATTGTATGAAATGTTATCACAATGTTACAATACAACCCATCAGGCATATCCCATGGGAATCTTTACATGTTGCACGTCCATCTAGGTGACAAATTATATAATAAAATAAAATAATAAAATTTAAGCAATATTATGTAATGTGTGCAACACTCATTATCTCAACACTTATAGTCATGTCCAAGCAATGCACAAATCTAAATTATCCTATCATAGGACTACCCTCACTATTATCTTTATTCACAGGATTTTTCACCCCATTTATCATACAGGAGACAAATTATTCATGATTTAGAATGATATGTTGGAACAGCCCAAAGACTTTTATGTTGTCGTAATCGATTACCTATCATAGCCTTACAAACTAGTCACTCAACATTATTCTATCATGCACACTATTTGTGTGTTCTTTACCTCAAATGTCCATTATTATTTGTGAAACTAATATTTATGGACAATGGACATACATTTATTGTATATTAGTCTATAAATTAAAAGATGGGAGCCTATCCTAAATAGAGCTCATATTTATGGGTCTCTTCCCCATGGGTTGTCTAAGCTGAGGCTATTTAAATATGCTAGTGTTAATTTATACAATCTGCATAAATGAATTTGCTCTCATGTTGTGGTAATTTATTAGTTTTAAGTTTTATACTTCTATCCTCTTAAAAAAATAGAAATAATGTTGTTGTTAGAGTGCTTTCCAAATAATAGGGTGTGTTGAAGTTTCTAAAGAGAATAAATTTTAGAAGAGTCAATACAATACTATAGAAGGAGAAATATGATTAAATAGAGTGAGTTTCATTGAAGTATCAACCTAAAGATATTAGTTTTATATAAAGGAGTTTAGATGTGATATATGGTTGTTGGATTATTGTTAAAAGGTGAAATCTATAGATAACAAATGGATAAATTTGATTAGAATTGTTACAATATTTCAACACCCTATTTTGGAACAAAGAATTATATTTATATAAAAGTTATGAAAAGTTAAAATATTTATTTCATGAATTGAATGTTTTGTAGGAGTCTCTTGCCAATATCTAAACAATTAACGATAGTGTGAGTTATGATATGCTATGTTTAAATCTTATTTTGTAGTTTATAAATGTTTTGGTGAAGATTAGTCATCTTTATTATAAATTGTTTATCATGAATTATGAGAATAATTTTGAAGGGTATGAGGAACACAACACAGTGTGCTATTAAATAGTATTGGATTGAAATCTTCGAAACAAGAATCAAATTTTATATAATATTAAATAAATTATTACTCCATACTGAAACACAATGTAGAGAATTTCATGTATCCCACATTTTACTTTGGATTTGATAAAAGGATATTTTAATTCACAATATAAAGCACAATATCACTCATCAAAAGGTTTGCATATCATAATAGATCAAAAGATAATATATTTAATATTATTTTAATGAAAATTATTCTCAAACATGTTTATTTCAACTTATCTTATAAAAATATAACTAATGTTGATAATAAAGTTGAACTATAATTTTGATTTTATAGATGGAAAACTTATATATTAAATATTAAATATTAAATTAGAAAGAATATTCTGAAAGGCTCCTCATATCAATTCAGCTTACAAAAATATTATTATTATTATTATTATAATACTGAAAATTTATGTACAAAATCCTAAATAATATTAATAAAAATATTTTGCTTTCAACTATTTTAGATCTTATCAGAATGTTAATATTTTTTCCTTCACAATGTCCTTTCTTGCACATGTTGCTACATTCTTTCAATTTCAAACTACATAATTTTCAATTAAAAAGTAAATGCCACCCATTTTTTTCTCAATAAATTTTGTTCAAAGTAAAAATTAATAATGGAATAAATTTTTCTAATTAGTAAAAACGTTTCCCAACGACTCTCTCAATTGGATTAATAATATATTGATGGAAGACTTTACCGACAACATTTGTTTATGAATGAAAAAAATATATATTAGTAATATTTTATTGAGGAATTGGGATTCGTACGTTTTAGGTTTCTGCAGTTAAATAAATTAAAATTATATAACTATTTTCTAGTTGATGGTTGTTGGCATGTTCAAGGTGGCCGGGTTATTTTACAGAACGCGTGCAGGAGGAATCAAAAGTATGTTGTTTGCACTCTAAATTGAAAATATCCATTATTGAAAGTGCCTTCACGAAATTGTATTTTTTCTTTCTATACTAGATTGATGATTTGCTTTATATTGTGAGTTGTATCTACCTGCTGTTATGGTTAGCATTATTATCCTGCCAGTTGTCTCTTCATACAATCTGCATTCTGTGTTTCAGTATGTCCGAGGGCTCGAATTTTTCTGCTGGAAGGCCCCAACCTCCCTATGGAATTGAGCTTGTTGATCATGATGGCTTCTTCTACGAGCCCAACGTTATTTGGAAGGAGTGATGAATATGTATACAAAGTTTGAAGCACGGAAGGACGACGTGTTTGTATGCTCCGGAATGAAGACGGGAACCATCTGGGTGAAAGCCATTGTTGCCAGCATTATGAGCAAAAGCAAGGGCAACATTTTGGAGGGGAAGAATGCACATGAATTGATTCCCTACATAGAAAGGTTTGACATTTCACAAGCAATTGCAGACATGCCGTCCCCGAGGTTGCTGTCCACCCATCTTCCGTTCACCGCTCTTCCGCCTCAAATCAGGTCTCTGGGCTGCCGAATCATTTACGTTGCTCGAAATCCCAAGGACGCTTTCGTTTCCCACTGGAAGTTCTTGCCCGCAATGCAAACTCTCTTCACTGGTGAAACCACAGCTCCAGTTTCCAAGGAAGTATTCTTCGAGTCCTTCGTTAACGGTGTCTCTCTCTTTGGTCCTTTTGTTGATCACGTCTTAGGCTTTTGGAACGCCAGTAGGAACCAGAGTAACATCTTGTTTTTGACTTACGAAGATATGAAGGCAGATTCTTTGTCGCAGATCAAGAAGATTTCAGATTTTCTGGGGCAATCTTCTCTGACAGAAGAAGACATTTGTAGAATAGATAGTCAATGCAGCTTTCAATCTCTTTCCACTCTAGACGTTAACGCAAAGGGCAAACCGAATTTCATATATAGTAATCGATTTTTTTTCCGCAAAGGTGAAGTGGGTGACTGGAAGAATCATTTCACTCCAGAAATGAATAGCCGTATGGATTTGGCAGTGGATAATAGGTTTCACGAAGCAGGACTTTTCCTCAAGTATGAACTCTGACATACAAAATTTTCTAAACAACTCTTTGTTCTGCGCGTCCATCTTTTCAGTAGTGCGCAAATAAAGTATTCTAGAATCAATAAAAATGAATTCTCTTTTCTTTCCATGTCTCAAGAAGGCTAATCTATGAATTATTCCAACCACAAGCATCTGTAAATCTACAGGCTGTCGAAATCCTCTGGCAGTAATGGTCTTTGTGACGCAATAGTTGAACAGTAAATTTAATACACGCTTTGCTTCGTTGTCATGAGAAGTGAGATTTGTATGTATACTTGATATGTTACTTGCTCTTTTCTCTGGCCATGTGTAATCCAAGTTCAATTTTAACAAATAAAAATGCATTCTTGTCGTCAAATCTCTATGGTGGAACAACAATCATTTTCATCAAAGGTTTAGGTTGCTAGTCTGAATATTCTTACGTGGGACACTAATAAATAAGAAATATGAAAGGAGCAAGTTGAATCACTGGTAAATGTTAAATGAGTAGGGGCCATTTTAAGCCTATTGATTTCTTGGCTGCTTTCTATACATCAAAAACAATGAATACAACAGACTTACTTAATTTTTTAATTTCTAAATGAATTTATACTAAGTCTATCTGTTTGTTATGGTTATAAAAGTAGAAGACCAATCAACATAAACAAAAACTCACTCAATAAAAATACTGAAAGCTTCAATTTATTTCATATGAATTTTTTAGAAAATTTTAGTACAATAATTTTTGGAAATTGTTAATTTCATTTCCTTTACTTTTGTAAAAATATGATTGTAAAGATTTTTTTTGTTTTTGATGAATAATGACCTTTTCTATTAATAAAATATACGCAGTTTACAATTCACAAAAAAGGAGTCAGGGGATACAAGATCAACCCACGAAAGAGTTCACACGGTCGAAGCCGGACTAAAAACATGGCCACAACTAAAATAAAAAACTATTCATAAAAAAAAACATATAAGGCAACATTAGGTTGCCAAAGCAGTGCCAGCTAAGGGTGGTGGATCATCTTTGTCTTGAAAACTCCAATCATCTTTAGGATTGGGAGGCAGGCTAAAAATAGTGCACCCATCATGAACAGCAGTAGCAACAGTGGTAGCCTTTGCATCTTTAACCTCTGCCCGCAGAGGAGAAATCGCCAGGTCCAGGTGAGGCCACTTCCCAACGTGCGCATGATAAGAACTAGGAGGAGCTGGGGACCAACCAGTACCACCATGAGGTGGGGAAGCTGAGCAGTGCCTCCATCTTCCATAACCACTGATGGGAGAGCAGCATCGAGAAGCCTGGGAGCACAGGGTGTGCAAGTGGTGGCTAGAGGAGTGGTTCTAAGGATGGCGACCGGGGCATCAAGGTTTCCACTGAGGCATCAGGAGGAACTCTAGCGATAGTACAAGGAGCATTGACCAAGTGATTGAGCAACTCCTATGTGTGAGCAACTTTGAGTGCAACTTTATTACCTTGCACCTAAATCTGCATAATTACATTAAATTACAAATGCATGCCTTAGTATACATAGCAATGTTAACATCCAAAAAACTGTGTGTGATAAGAATAACATTCCTATCTTTCCACAGAGAAAATAGGATCTCTAACCTGAAGGTATGGCAAATCTGGGTGAACTTTTGAAGAAATCTGGGAGAGTCACCCAGTAAAATCATATGCCAAGAGAAAGACTTAGGTCTAAATGGCTTGAAAAAATCATGAATCCAAGGCAAATAATTTTGAGCACACTTGCAGAACCAAATTATATGCAAGAAAGACTCTGGTTATCCACAAAAGGGGAATCTAGGGTTAGGAACCCCAATGTGTTTGAGCTGAGGCCCTAGGGGAAGACCTTGGAAGGCCAGGCACCAAGAAAAATGCACAATCTTGGGTTTAGTTATAGCATTCCATATGGTGTCAAAGAATTTTCTCCATTGAGAAAGAGAAGGTTGAAAATGCCATCTATAGTTTAGCATATCCACCATGGGAAGATGAGGCGAAAGCCATCTGTAACCCAAACTTGGCTTGTAATTAGAAAAAGGAGTGGTAGGAAGCCACCTCCAATCAAGCCATTGAGGGAAAACAGATTGAATCCCCACTTCATGAACTAAGTGAACAGGGATGGAAGAAAGTAGAAGGTCAAAGGTCTGCTGGTTTGAGTGGACAAGGCAGAACTATACTTGCATATCTTCCTAGGTCCTGAAACTCATGGTGATCTGTGAAAAGAGGTTCTTAGTAGTTTTGATGCCACATTTGAAAAAATGTAGAGCACTAGAACCTTCAGTCTTTGTGAGGAGAGTACCCTGAATGGAAAACTAAGGAGACCACCATATGTTATGCTAATTCAAGGAGAGGCTATTGCAGAATTCATCTCTAGACCATCGAAGCCAGGGCTTAATAGCCTCCCAAGCTTTCCAGATGCTCTTGATGACAAAGGAGCTCTGAATGACCATGGGCTCATGCATAATGAGAAGGGTTTGGAAACCAATCCCCTTCCAAGTAGGCTTGTCAACAGGGAAGCCAAAAGAAATGCAGTGCTAAACCAGAATCTTCCAAGCTTCATCTCCCAAGAGAGCCCTAATAATCCATTTTGCACAAAGAGAAAGACCTTGTCTCCAAGTGGAAAGCAAGCCAAGACCACCAAACTCTTTTTGGAGACAACAGAAATCCTAGGCCACTTTGTGAAAGCCATGGTGATTAGAACCAGAGGCCTAAAGAAAATTCCTGAGCAATCTTTCTAGCTTTATGTAAGAAGCTTTGTATGGAGCCCAGTAGGAGGAGAAATACACATGAGTGGCCGCAAGAATCTTAGAGAAAATCTAGAATTTTCCTACGATGGAGAGTAGCATTATGATCTAGTAGTCAAGCTTTTTGCTAATCTTAGCCAGCACAACATTCCAAAGTTCCACAGGCAATGCTTGGAACACAAAAGGAATACCAAGAAAGTAGAAGATTTCTCTACAAGCAGCCCATCTCCACTTAAACTGGCTAAGCCAAGGTGGAGCTGGCCAAAAGTATTGGTGAAAGTAGAGAATTTTATGCCATTTAATGGTAGAACTAGATGCTTGACAAAAGGTGTCTAGGCAACTTAAAGCATTATTGATGTTTTCTTCATCCTCTAAAAGAGTGAGAAAAGAATGATAAGCAAAGTGTCCACTGACTAATTGGGAGGATGATTTAGGCAAGAAAATGCCACAAACCAGTCTTGACAACACATGATGTGCAAGTAAATATCCAAAACCTTGCACAGCAAGGACACAAAGTGCAGGAGCTAGCGGCCAACCTTGTCTAATAGAACAAAAAAGTCCAAAAGCCTTATATTGTGAATTGTTGACAGTAATGCAAGCATTAGCATCCTCAAAGAGCATCTCCATGGATTGGAGGAAGTTGGGGCGAAAACCCAGAGCCTAGAGCATAGCCAAGATGAAGGGCCATTCAATGTGATCATAGGCTTTAGCAAAATCTATCTTTAAAATGATGGCCTTCTTATTAGAATTGTCAGTTCATTCCATTCCCTCCTTGATAACAATGATGTTTCCAAGAATGTATCTAGACTTGATGAATCTAGTTTACTTTGGATGCACAATTAAGGGCAACATGTGCCTAATTTTCAGAGAGAGTGCCTTGGTAATGATCTTATATGACACATTCAAAAGGGTAATGGGTCTCCAATTACATATGTCCTCTAGATCACTAGCGTTAGGTGTGAATTTGATATTTCCTTTGTTTATAATGGATCCTAAGCTTTTAGAGTGATAGGCTTCAAGATAAACTTTGTGCAAATTAGGGCCTATATGCTCCCAGAGGTGTTTGTAGAATTCACAAGGAAACCTATCACACCCAGGGGACTTGTCATCTTCCATGGAGTAGACCACCTCTTTAAGGTCTTAGAGGGAAAGAATTTGCTCATAGAAAGCACATTGCTCAACTACTAGATAGTTTGGAGTAATAGAAATACACTTTCTGAGAGCTTCCTCCTAAGCAACCAAATTTCCCTGTGAAGCAAACACGTTCTCATAGTGATGAGCAAATTCTTCCAAGATGGTGGGGAGACTAGATAGAACAACATTTCCTTGTTTTAGTTTTTTAATCCCAACATTGGTATGATAGGTACGAAGAGCCTAACAAAACTCCTTTGAGGCTTTTTCGCCAACCTCCAACAAGTGGAGGCAAGCTTTGATTTGGGCTCCCTACGTAGCATAATTATCAGCAATTTGTTTATCATGGTGAAGCTTGGCAAACTAAATTTGCAAATCCACATCAAAGGGATTGAGGGTGAGGGCCTCAGAGGCTTTTTTGAGGGCAAGCATGCTGGCTTCATATGACTGTTTACAAAACATAGCCAATTGTCACCCATAAATGTGCAGGAACTGAGCAGTTCTGGTAAAGGTATCATTCCACCATTGAATCGATCCCCTTTGAGAATGCAGACATGGCTCCAATTTCCAAACACATCAGATGTGGAAAATGGTGGAAGCATGCATCAACATAGACATGTTGAGGAAGAACTGAGACTTGACCACCTTTTGGACAGCTATTTACCAAGAAATGACAAAATAAATGGGGTAGTGATCAGATAACATCACATCTGGTAGGGAAATGATTGGAAAATCTTGATCCTTAGAGAAAGAGAAAAGAGATTGCATAGTGATCATAGCACTATCAAGGTGTTTTAATATACAGCTAGAGCCAACTCGAAAGTTGGACCAAGTGTGCTAAACCCCACTATCCTGGTAGTTGTTGGTATTGGGATAAAAAAGGCCCAATTTATTGCACATGTAATACCAGGCTTGTCTTTCCCTAGTTGTCTAGTGAAAAGGTAGAATGCCATCTTTGTCAAAGGCCACTTCAACCATATTAAAGTCCTCACACATAACCCAATTAGCGAAAGGCAAGTTTTCAGCCAACCAGGCCCACATTTGGGATCTTTCCACAACATCATTGGAAGCATAAACATTAATGACTCCAAAAGAACGATTCTTAATGGAAAGAAAAACCCAAATAATTCTATGTGTGGGGTTAGACCCATGTGAAATAATAGCAAAATGAAGGTGAGGTGATAGGAGAGTAACTACACCACCTCGGCTAGCTTCATCCTGGGAAGAAAACATCATGCCATCCTGCCAAATTATGCAACATGCTGAAGAAAGCATGAAACTAGAAATTTTAACTTCTTGCAGATAGAGAAAATCTAAATTACCAAGTCTATGATGGATATCCTGAACATAGTACTTTTTGGGGTGGTCTGTGAGACCTTGACCATTACATGATAGGAAGTTCATGAGAACTCTTGCATATCATCTTCATCCTCAAGAGGGGAGTAGCTATTCTACAAGAAGGTAGAAACATGGTTGAAGTCAGACAGAAAACCCTCTGGACTTATGGCTTGACATTTCACCTTTGGCATCTCCACACATCCAAGAGGACTACGAGAGTGCCACATCACTGGTGGTGCTATGGATGAAGTAGCAAGAGGAGTTCACACCCCAACCAAGGTAGAAACCTTAGTTGCTGCCTTAATCCCTTGCGAACCAACAAGGTTTGAAATCTGTGAAAATCTAGAAGCAATTCCTTTGTCCATCACTTGTGTCCCTATGCTAGCTGGAATTGACACTTCTATAGGGATAGGAGGAACCATGGCAACTGAATCATATGACTACTTGATGTGTAGGGGATTTAAGGGCTCCTATCATCGTGAGCGACCATTGAAGAATTTCTTAGGCTCCTTTGTGACAACTTTTCCAAGGGCTTTGGCAATGGACTCAATGAAAGGCTAGCAAGGTAGGGATAAACTTAGGAACTCAACCCATACAAGAACCCTAAGCTTTTTATCATCCGAGACTGTGAAGTCTCGTGACCATTTTTGAAAAATAAGCAAAGAATAACTCACAGAACATGGTCCATTGTTAAAGATTGTGTCTACCTATGAGGTGTTAGCAAAGCAAAAAAAAAAAAAAAAAAAAACCTTTGGTAATGTTTTGCACAGCATCAAGGTGGACTCCATGAGGAGTCTAGCTCTTTTTAACTCATTCTCAAAGCATAGCTGTAGGGGGGGTCCTACCCACAAAATAAGCTATCAACGTGTGTTATTCTGACCAATCACATGCAACATCAAATTCTTACAAAGGAAGGATAATGTTAAGATTAACTTGTGAAAAACCTTCGGGACAAACTCTTGCAGATGTTTGTTCTCTGGAGGTGCTATGGCAGACTAAAGTAGCAACATGAACACCAAAAAAAACTAGTTCACTACTGGCCAGAGCCATTATATCCTAGCCTAAAAATCTCCCATAGTAAATGCGGTATGAAACATGGAGCTAACAGAGAGAAAGTTTAGATGAAAAGCTATACACAAAAAATTGAAAGATTGCATCAAGCAAGAAACCCTAGCAGAGCAAAAAAACCCTTATTGAGAAAATTTTAGACCCATTACAAAGATTTTTATGTACAAAATAAAATTAATTATTAAATTGTGTATATATCATAATTATATAGATCTTTTTGAATTTCTAACATTTAAAAGAAATGAAACACATATAACCAATGTTTTGAAATAGGTTGGTTACATTTATTTAAAATGATAAAATAAGAGAGCTACATTGATATATGTATTTGGTATGTGTGTATAACTAAGAAAATATTGTTCACATTAGGAAAGAGCATACAACACAAAGGGTAACTTGAAAGCCTCTCATATTGTGGGAGGTATTCTATTTGAGTTTACTCGAAGTTGACACATAAAAAATTAATATTATTTTAAGTTTTGATCATTTAGAGATCACAAAAATAATTATAAATAAATAATGGACACATTAAACTTATATAATATAAGTAAAATTCTTAAATTCAAAATTAGTTTGATATATATAAACTCAATTTTTCAAAAAATAAATATGTGTTAAACATTAATGATTTCTTTGAATTTCCACTAATTTGAGGGAAAGAAGACTATTGAAAATAATTTCTATAGTCAAGTTCATAAGTTTTAGCCATAATGTGTCTAGTAGTTCTACATCTTAGCTCAGGTCTTCTAAAATCTTCTTTAAAAATTTAAATCTCTCTCTCTCTCTCTCTCTAATAATAGCTTACTCGACAAGCCTTTGTCATATAACTAAGATTTCATGTCTATATCTTCAATATGTTAAATGAATGTATCTTCTCTATTGTATTGAAAATAGCCTAAAAATGTAAGACCAAAACTTATACATTTATTCATGTTTTATTTGCAAGTGGATATGACATCACATGATTTGGTGTCTTTTGAATGTAAACAACATATTTCAGTCATTTATTAGCAATCATCACCAACAATAATAATTCTAGTATCTTGGTCACCTATTTTTTTTCTCTTTGATGTTCTATGTTTACAACTTATAGTTCAGCCCATGAGGAATTTTCTATTACAAATTGATGGATGGGTAGAGTCACAAGAAAATGAAAAATATTGAACACAATGTGCTGGGACATAATATAAATTGATTGTATTCTATTCATTGTGATCTCAAATGAATACATAGTACCTTGTTATAGGCAAGTGTACAATATTCTAGATAAATCTAGCATTAGCCAACAAGACAAAACAACCAAAATACCTAAACCTAATAATCTAGAAATATATGATGATAGATAAATAATTCTAAGTATAAATTATTATTTTTGACACTCCTCCCTAATTTCTACTATCTACATAATTAATATTTACAATTCCCAATGCTTCCCTCAAAATCTCAAACTGATCCTATGCCAAAGTCTTGGTGAAGATATCTGCAAGTTGCTCCTTTGATTTGCAATGTTGTATATAAATTTCTCTTACTAACCAACTCTCTAATGAAGTGATACATTGTGTTAATGTGCTTTGTCCTCTTGTGAAACACATGGCTCTTTGAAAGTGCAATAGCAGACTTGTTATCACAATAGATTATAGTAGGTCCATCTTGAGCTTGCATTAAGTCTTTCAAAATCCTTCACATCCATACTCTTTGACATGTTGTTGTTGTTCTCAGTACATACTCTACTTTAGTTGATGAAAGAGTTACTACAGGTTGCTTCTTTGATGCATAAAATACAACACTTGTCCTAAGATGAAATGCATATTCATATGTGTTCCTATCTTCAATATTCCTTGAAAAGTCACTATTTGTATATCCAAATAATTTAAAATCATCTAAATTAGAATGCAATATGCCATGATTCATAGTTCCCACAACATACCTCAATATTCTTTTTCCTGCCTACAAATGTAATTTCTTAGGTGAGTCTATAAATCTAGAGATTAAACTCACTCCATACATAATATTTGGTCTAGTTGTTGTGAGATACATCAAACTACCAACCAATCTTCTGAATATAGTTGAGTCAAAACCTTTCTTAGTATCTTCTCTATTTACTTTGGTGCCTATTATCACAGGCATAGAAATTGGATTGCAATTTATCAATCTAAATCTTTTCAAACTATCTTTTGCATTTTTACTTTGACAAATGAAAACTCCTTTATCATTTTGGGTAACTTCAATGCCAAGAAAATATTTCATCAATCCTAGATCTGTAATTTCAATTTCCTTTTTCATTGCTAACTTAAACATATCAATAGATAGATTGCCTGTAAAGATCAAATTGTTAACATATAAACAAAAAATCAAAATCTAACCTCATTCATTGATCTTGGTATATAATATAGGTTCACTAGTGCTTCTCTTGAATCCATTCTCTACCATATATGAATCTAGTTTGTTATACTAGACTCTTGGAGCTTGCTTCAATCCATAGAGCTTGCTTCATAGTGGTTGCTACACATAGATAGCTTCTATTAGAAACAATAGTCCACCAAGATAACTAAGAGGGGGTGAATTAGTTATCCAACAATTAAAACACTTATCTTCTTTAAAAAAACTTAATTGTTCAACTAAATCAAATAGAAACCATACAAAGATACACATAAACAATTACATTAGATGTGTTGAATAGGGAAACCCCTGATTAGAGAGAAAAACCTAGTGGGAATGATACCCACAAGATGATGTACTAATTTATAAATAATCCTTGCTAGAGGATGGACCCTATTAAGAGTCTATTACAACATTTAGTATAGTGGGTCCCTATTAGCAAACTCTGAATCCCTGTTAGGAGATTCCAACCCAATTAGGAGTTGTATTACAATGTATGCAAGAAGAGCTCACTACCCAAACATGAAATTTCAACTACAAGAAGAGCTCACTACTGCAACAAATTGTTTACTAATATTTTCTTCTTTCCTTGTTCTTTTCTTTGTCCTGTCAACCATACCAATCACTATTAGACCTTGTAGGCTAGGTCACGAGCCTCAAATCTAAATATCAAACCTCAAATAACTCAATAAAACCTTAGCAATGAAGTTTCCTTCACTTACACACTGCTATGCTCAACTTCATATTCCGCACTCTATGCTACTTTTTGAATATTCATAATTAACATATATCCATACCATGATAAAGAAAAATATCCTTCCTTTATATCAAGTCCATTAAACAATTACTTGAGTTGGTTGTTAGTGTATAAGCAAAAACCTAACCTCTTGGGAGTACACATAAACAAGCAAACATTAGTAGCATGTGCATTCAGGATACAAATAAGATTGAGAAACTACTAATTCTACTTGAGTTTAAAAAAAAGTATGCAACCAACATATTAGAGTCCTCACACAACCTCAAAGCAACTCAACAAGGGTGCCCATAAGAGGCCTTGTTGGTGTGCTTAAGTGTGAGGGATGTAGATGTGCTCTCCTAAACACAACTATTGAATCCCTTGATGATAAAAATGCAATATGAAATTAATCTATACTAAGAATGTGTGTGATCAAATACCTTAAAGTAGTGGCTATGTGTAAGCCACCCTCAAAGTATTCCATGGATATGGAGGTGACTGGAATGCAATGAAGAAAGAAACCTACAACATCATACTACCATGAAACTAATGCAAAATCTAGAAATCTAATTAATGTAAAAAATTACCAAAGGTTACCTCTAAGCATAAAATCTCTAAAAAGCTCTACAAATATACTAGTATTATAACAATGCATATGGAGGAGATATCCAAATGCTTGAGACAAGGGCTCTATTTATAGGTTTGAGAGAGGCCTTGGGGAGGTGGCACCTATGTGGCATCCACATAGGAGCCACATAGGAGACACATAAGCCATGCAAGGGTGGCAAAGGAAATTAATAAAGAAAGGGAGATAGTGGGATCAATTTAAAATTGAAGGTAATGGGGGACATATCATAGTGGAGGAATAAATAAATGAGGAGAGTGGAAGACATGTCATAGTGGAGGAATAATGTCATAAATTTCATAAAGAAAATATTTAAAATATCTTTCAAGTGGAGACATGTAGGAGATAAATTAATTAAAATTAATTTAAGAGTTAGATGGATAAAAGTGGAATAAATGATTTTATGAAATCATTTATTAATTTTTGGTGGAGGATAGGTTAGGATTAAGATTAAATTAGATTAATCTTAATTGGGTTTAGGAAAGTCTAAGGATGTGGAGGATTTTAACTAAATTGATTTTATTTAAAAGGGAAATATGAGTTCACTATGCATTAAATGAATTTAACACATTACGGTGGGGGAGGGGGTATTTTAATTAAATTAAAATTACATTAGGGAAGTGAACCTATTTAATTAAGTAAAATTAATTAAATAAGTAGAAGAATATGACAAGATATAATCAAATAATTAATTATTAATTATTATGTCAATGGAGATATTAAATTGATTAATATAGTGTTTAGGATAATTTTAGGTGTGTACATTTTGCCCCTCTTTGATGTGATGTTAGAATGACATTATATCAAAGAAAAGAAAATATAGGTTACCCCAGAGAGGATAGGAGTCCTAGGAGTTGTGTCGAAGTGACAATAGGGGAGGAGGGTGCCCCCTCGCAAAAATAGCACAAAAAAAAAAGTTTGGCAATTTTTGTGAAAAGGTCTTTACAAGAAAGAAAAGGGTAAAAAAAAGGCATAGATGAACATTTTTCATAACTTGGGGATAAAAAGGAGTCGACATGGCCAAGGAAAGGGTATGAGCTCAGAATCTGACCTTGAAGGGCCTATATAAGTCTCAAAAAGGTCAAGGAAGGGTGATTTGCACACCTAGAGAGTAGAGAACCAGAGTGAAAGATGGATCCAATCAACAAATTACAGCTTGGAGAGTGCATCTAGGAGCACCAAAGGTTAGCCGAGATTGGCCCACCGGTGAGTTGACTATCTCACATTATCAAATTTTTTGTTATTCACCTATATTTAGAATTTATTATGCATTAAATAAGGAAAAAATAAGGTTGGGGTACAGACGATAGTTCTTCGCTTTGTCATCTATGCAGATGACAAACTAGGGATCAGGACTCTACAAAGATGATAGGTTTCATCATGTCATCTTCATAGACACCGAAGGGGGAAAAAGGGGATTTGAAGATAGGGTTAGAGATGATGATCTCCGAGTCATTGTCTCCACAGATGATAATTTAGCAAGCACCATCAAGACAACCAATGTCTACATAGTTGCCAAATATGCTAGATCAACATCTCCACAGTTTGTCATATCCGCCGATCCATGTCTATGTGGATTGGCATCTACTCTTCTTCACATCTCTGTGAATTGGTGTCTTTGTTGATTTGGACAAACTAATAGAGTTGAGTGACTAGGATGATCGGGGGGACCAAAGTAGGATGCCCCATGCTAGGATAAGCACAAGAGCAGGGTATAGAGGATATACTGACCATTGCATGTCTGTGCTACAAATGGAGATGGTGACATTTTAGTCATGGGAGCATTATCCAATGACCATGGTGCTAGGGGATACATTGATGGAGGCAGAGTGGGGGCATGTCAGATTTTCATTTAGGGCATGTCCATGAGTGGTTCGATTTGATAGCTCAGTCAACGTAGCTATCACCATTGATAGAGTGGTGGCATACACTGACCTCTAGTTTCCATCTACCTACTAGAGAGTCGATAGTTACTTTTCTTGATGTGTGGTAGATTATGTAAGTGCCAATCTATGGGAGGTACCTAGAGTATGTTCTAAAGGGCATCAATCCCTATCTATTAGAGTAATTCAGGCACTGACAATAAAGGCTACCCATATAGAGATCATGGAAAACATGGATGGAGGCATCAGAGTAGAGATTTCCATGACTTTTCCTTTACCTTGCCTCACTCATATGGAGGATGGTATTGGACCATGCTAGGCATGGGTTCCCAATTGGGTGGACACAAGTGCTAAGCACTCTACTACAGGATGATGGCACAATCTTCTATTGGGGTCAAACCATCTTGTCCAAGTTGTACCATGACTTACATATGTGTGCCTATAGGACACAATGATCTATAGGTCCAAGGTTGATATTATTGATGGTATGGTAATTGGAGAACATAGGTGTGACATGCCCCATCACCAAATGAGAGATTTGATAGCTTGGTGAGCCATATGCATGCTAATATAGTACACCTCCACCGAGTCCATTAGATTTTGGAGTAGATTCCTAGATGAGATTATCATGTTTGACTTGACTCCATATGACGATGTGAAGCAGTAGGTGAGTATTTTACCAATAAGTGGAGAGGATGATAGTGAGAATCAGCTATACCACTAATATGCATAGATAGACTATTGGCTGATCAGGTGGACCATGCACATTGTGATTAGATATATGCCCTCTAGGATGTAGCGATAGTTTGGTAGAATCCAGGATGTGGTGCTAAATAGATTTGTATATCCAATGGTATCCTAGGAGTATAGTAGATTATGGAGGTGGTCCATGATATGATGGTGGGGGTTGTGGCTAGTGCCTTGGGTGCACAGACAAGATTGGGGAGACACAGGTATAACACCTGTATATACATAGTGGTGCGTGGCCCATTAGCTAGTATGACTAACAGTACCTACAGTACCACCACCAGTAAAGTAGGCACAAGGTAGGGTGGATAGAGTAGGCAATGGGGATAGGAAGCATTTGTGCCACCATTAGGGTAGGTGGCACATCAGAGTCCTCGAGGGTGTAGTGCACATTAGAGGAGAGTACCAGCACCACCAGGGCCACCCCAGCCAGAGGATTCAGATATAGTCAGGATTGAGTAGGAAAACCTTTGGATAGAGGTTTCCCATATATTGGGTGAGATACAAGTGAATCGCATGAGGGTAGATAGTGGCCAAAAAACCTTGGCCACGCTATAAGCTAAGGTACAAATGTAGCGAGTGAGGGTAGATAGTGCCCAGGAGGCCTTAGCAACACTATAGGCTAGGATTGATGCAAGAGAGTTTAATGATTTTACCATGCATGCTCGAATAGATGAGTTAGTTGAGCTAGATGTATTGTAGTAGGAGGTGGCTACACTACAAGTAGAGAGGGAGACATAGCAGAGATAGGTTAATGAGTACAGGAGCTAGCGGGATATCGCTTGACAAATGGTATAGGGTGAGGGATGGTGACAATGATGCAAGAGGCTATGACTACATGTGGACATGAGGCATGAGCTATGTGAGAGGTAGCCTACTATAGGTTTTTGTATCATGAGGCCGTGTTGACAGATCAGTGTCAGCCAAACTTATAGGGAGGAGCCAGCTCATGGACCATAGGGGTTCATCAAAGGTTAGAGCCATTAGTTGGATAGCGTACTTCTCCATGAGGAGGGGATATAGTAGGGGCAGGATCCTCATAACTAGATACATGATTCTTATAGTAAGCAATTTTTTGACATAGAGATGCAAATGCAATGAGTTCTTGATAACACATTTATGCACAATGATACTTCATAATGTATTTGTATACAAACTATGCATGAACACTTATTCTTTTGATATACATGACATGATTCAATGAGCCTAGATTTGTAAGGATGATTTTGATTATACAAGTGTTGTTTACGATGTTGTTACTGAAATTGTGATTGCAAGATGTGTGTGTTGTTATGTTTCCTATGATTTATATGATGACTAAATGTGTGAATGATGCAGGGTCTATGGTGATATATGAGATGTATGCATTGTGTTATATTATAGGTATGGATTTACTATATTCTTTGTGAGATGTATCATGATGTATATGCCACTAAATGTAATGATTATAATGTATGCACCTAACAAATTAATGCAATGAACCAATGATGAAATCTAAAAATTCCTACTGCAATGAATATACTAATATGACAATGAATGTATCAAAAATGAACATGTCAGTAATAGAAAAAGACACTAATGAATGCAAAGTGAAATGATTTAACGTAAAGTGTAAATATGAGATATGGAAATGTAATATGAATGAACTTAACAAAAGGACATTGGTCAAAAAATTTCACTCATAGGAACCAAGTAGCACAACATAGGAGGGGGGAAATAAACAAAACCCTTGTCTCAAGCAGGGTGCAATGAAATCCTATACTATATGAATCCTAACTACATGATACCAATGGATTTATTTGTGTTTATATTTGAGAGCACACCCTAGTTTGATTTTGCAAAAAGTGTGATGCACCATATGCTATAGAAGCATAGATGACAATATTCCTTTGTGTAGACTAGACTCTCAACACAATAGATACTTTAGGATGATAGATGTAGTCTACATAATAATAATGGAATAAATGAAATATAAGCATTTGGAGAGGTCTAGGCGCACCCATAGCCTTTTTAGGTGTCATTGGTGGAAAGTGTGCCAACCCATTGCCCCTAGTAAGTAATGCATAATCATAACTCAAAACTGACATACATGTACTAAAGCATAAAAAATGGATCATACCAAAAATGACATGTGTAGTCAATTGAAGCCATTTAGGTGATACCAAAATATGGAAGATCAAGGCACACCAAAAAAGGTCAATCAGTCAATAGTTCCTATAAAAAATATTAAGTCTCAAAATGTGAAAATTATTGTACCATGTGTATGAAGTATTCATCCTATGTGTTTGTCTAATGTTGTTGCAAAACTTTGTTGGCAAGGACTATGAAAAGAACAATTTCTCAAATCATCAAGTCTCAAAAGATGATTTTGTTTAGGTTCTTTTGCAATCACTACCATGGGAAAAAGCTCAGTGCAATGGGTTTACAACCAAGACTCGATGGGAAAAATGCCTCACAAACAAGAGGTCTTTTGAAAGATAGAAGTGAATGGATGCCTCATAGACAAGAGGTCTTTTATTAGATGCATGAAAAGCACAAGTAAGATAGGAGTTTTGCATAAAAGTGGGTTGAAATGTTGGAAAAAGGTGAGCCTTATAGATAATGGATCAAACTACTTTTTTCAAGAACCTTTTTTTATTTTTAATCTTTCCTACAGGAACATTTTATGAATGATTTTGGAGCTTTCTAATTTTATGATTTTTTTGTATTTTGTGGAACTATAACAACACTGTATAGGAACTACAAGACTCCAGCATAGAACCACTTAAGGTATTGGATATTTACAAGTTTAGGGAGTGTATCTCCCTCTGAAGTGGCATTCTAATATGCCCCAAAGCCATATTTGGCTGTAATGATAAACAGACCAAGCCAATTAGGTTCAAATTTTCCTTTCTTCTCATATTTTTAGAGCTTCTTCATGTTATGTTGCAAAACTAAGTTACCCACCTCAAATTATTGAGGCCTAACCATTCTTTGAAACTAAAGCTAAAGATAATTTTGATACACACAGAGGTGGTTTAGGGCATTGAGGCATCTCTCATCGAGGATTTGTAGCTCTCGGAAGTGGGCAACTCAATATTCTTCTTTGGACATCAGATTCTTGAGAGAGATTATGAGGGAAAGGAACTTAATTTCGATGGGTAAAAAAACTTTAGAACTATAAACAAGGGAAAATGCAGTGGCTTTTGTGTGAGTACGGATGGATGTGTGGTAGGCCCAAAGGGCAAGAGCAATTTGTAGGTGCTAGTCACAACTAGCTACATCAATGGTTTTCTTTAGTATTTTTCAAAGTTGTTTTATTGGTAGATTTAGCTTGGCCATTGCGTTGGGGGTAGTATTGGGTGGAAAAATGCTGGGTGATTCTAAATTTCCTACACAATGTGGTAACTTCCTAATTTTTGAAAGGAGTTCCATCATTAGTCATGATGTCCCGAGGGATACTAAAATGATAGATAATGTAGTTCAAGATGAACTTCGAAACCTATTTTCTACTGGTGTAGGTTAATGGGATAGCGTCGACCCATTTTGCGAAGTACTCAGTGGTAGGAATAATATACTTGTGACCATTTACAAATTTTGGATATATATGAGCAACAAAATCTCCATGGTGTGATAGTGAGTTGAAGGTCTTGGGTAGGAGCATGTATCAAATCTCCATGTTTCTATCAAGGAACACAATGTTTCAACAAAATAATAGGCATCAGCCTCTTTAGTAGGCCAATAGTAACCCATTCTGAGGTTTTTTTTTGCCAATGCAAGGAAACTAGAATGGGCACCACAAATTCCTTGGTGAACCTCTTCTAACATTGTTTTGGCTTTGTTCAAACTGATACATCAGAGGAGGGTTCCATTGAAGTGTTTTCAGAAAAGAATATCACCTAGGATAGTATATTAGGCAGTGTGATGGATGAAGGTTTTACTTTGGTTCATGGAAAGGGCTATGGGAATTGTTTTTTGATGAAGGTAGGAAAATATGTTGGAGTTCCATGGAGACTTAGGACTGATAATCTCATACACCAACTCTTATTTGGGTTGCTCATAAGCAAGAAGAAAAAGGTTCTCAACAAGAAACTCACACTTAGGACTATACTCAAGCATGACAATCATGGAGGAAATGGTGGCCATAGCATTTTCTACTTTGTTATTAGTCCTCAGTACCTGCTGAAAAACTAGCTCAGTAGAGTTTTATTTAAGATCTTCGACTATCTAGTGATATGGCAACAACCTTTCATCCTTTGTTTGGTATTGATCTATTACATTTTTAATGATCAATTGACAGTCTCCAAAGACAAGAAGGATCTTACTATTCCTTCAAATTGGTTGATGGAGCCTTGTGACTAATCCTTCATACTCAACTATATTGTTTGTGCAAGGGAATGAAATTTTATAAGACTTAGGAATAAGGTCTCCTTGTAGTGTAACAAACTATATTCCTACCTCCAATACCTTTTGTGTAAGGAACCATCAAAAGAAAGATTTCCTTGTGTACTAGGGGTAATAGTCATAATTGTGTCATCTAGAAAATTTTCTATAATGTGATGATCTCCTTGAAGAGGAGCTTCAATAGGCTGGTCTGCAACTACTTGTCCCTTAATGGCCTTGCAATCCTTATAGACAATATCAAATTCACTTTAAATCATGTCCCATTTTGTAGCTCAACCACCAAGGGAGTCTTTTGATAGCAAATACTTGAGTGGATCTATCTTGGCAATGAGATGCGTAGTGTGATTAAGCATATAATGGCATAGTTTCTACATGCAAAAGACTATTGCCAAACAAGCTCACTCAATAGTAGTGTAGTTCAACTCATAGGCAAATAATGTCTCACTGAGATAGTATATGTCTTGCTCATTGCCTTTGTCATCTAGTTGTGCCAACAGAGCACTTAAGACAACTAAAGTTGCAAAAATATATAGAATCAATGGTCATCCTATAATTGGAGGGACTAGAACTGGTGGATTAGCCAAGTATGCCTTAACTTGTTCAAATACTTTTTGACATAGGAAATCCCATTGAAACTTAGTGTCTTTTTAAAGAAAATGTTGAAGTAGATGGAACTTATCTGCTACCTAGTACACAAACCATCTGATGGATTGTAACCTTCCCTAAAAATTGTGAAGTTGTTTCATTGTGGTAGGGGGAGGCATTTCCATGATGGCTTTCACTTTGGTAGGATCTACCTCAATGCCTCTTCTTGATTTTACCCGAAAAACAAACTTATTTGGATAAAGGCACACTTTATACTTCTCCAACCTTTTAAAAGTGGTGGTGAGCACATCAATGTGGGATCACGTGTCTTTGACTTTCCTAGAATGTCATCAACATAGTCCTCCATTATGACATGTAGAAAATCATGGAAGATTGTAGTCATTGTGTGTTTATAGGTGGCACAGACATTCTTCAAGCAAAAAGACATGACTTGGTAACAAAAGGTCCCCCGTGGGGTAGTAAATACCATTTTATCTTGATCTTCTTCTACAATTTTGATATGATTGTAACTCAAGAAACCATTCATTAAAGACAACATTTCATGTCCAACAATCAAATCCACTATGATGTCTACTTTAGGAAGTGAAAAATCATCCTTAGGACATGCAAGATTTAAATCTCAAAAATCTAAATAGATGCAGATGCCCCCAAATGTTTTTCCTATAGGAACAATGTTGGAAACCCACTCAGGATAATCAATAGGGAAGATAATTTTTTCCAATAGCATTTTCTATAGTTTTTCTTTGACTAAAAGAAGTACCTTAGAATGCATCTTGCTCAACTTTTATTTCATAGTTTAATCTTTGGATCTACTGCTAAGTGATGTACAACCAAATCTATGTCTAAACCAAGCATGTCTTTGAATGTCCATGCAAAATTGATTTTTCCTCTTTGTAGGAACTCAATCATCACTTTTTGTTCTTTAGGACTTATGGTGGCAACAATGTATGTGATTTTTGGATTATCTACCACACCCAAATTTATTGGAATTGTGTCCTCATCTAGTGTAGATGACTTTTCTAATGGTAAAGATCTAAATGGTAAGTCAACCTCTCCCTCTTTTTGTGCCTCTAAAGGTTTTCACCAAAAGATGCATCCTTTATTTTATCCTTTTCTTCATCCAAAAGTGCTCCAAAAGGTTTTCTACTAGAGGATGTTTCTTCTATTTATTTATTTATTATTTTGTTTTTCAATTTTGTGACTAAGAGATTTGACTTGGCTACCAAAGTAGGCTTCCTCATTGTATTGGATCTCATGTTCATAATATTGGATATTCTTGAGGCCAAAGAGTGTCATCACTACTTCATTCGAGTTACAAATATCAAGAGCTAGTGGTATGTCTTGAAGGTCCCAGTCTATCATGTCAAGGTTGATGAGAGGTAAGTAAATGGATGAAATGATGGCTATGGTAATGGTATGAACATGGTTATCTAGGTCAACCTCAATGTATTGGAAGGGTACTTTGAATAATTCATCCTCTTCAATCTCAGAATTAGGTTCAACCATAAAATAGTTGTCAGCAAAGGACACCATGGGTGTAACGGAGCCCAAACCACATCCTTTAGGATAGTTATTAGCCTCAAGGGATTGTCTGATTCCATCTTCTTTAGGCCCAAGGCCAGTACCATGATATCCCACATTTTTAACGATGGGAGGAGCCTTAAAATATTTATCTTTAGGGAATTCCATAGGTTCATCTTTTCCATCAAAATATAGCCAATCTAGGATATTAGATTCCATATGTTCATCACCAAGTGAATCCCAAAGTTCAAATGTTGTCTTATTAACATGCACAGTATCCTTATTTGAAGAAGGTGGTATTTGGGAAGGTTTTCAAAAGGAGCAAGGAGAGAGTGGTACTTGTCCAACATGCCAGGTATTCTCAAACCTATACTCTCCAATTCTTTGGTTAGAAAATGTAACCTTCTTTACTGTAGTATTGATCTTAGCATCATCAACCTTCTCTTATCCTAACTTTGGCATTTTATTTGAAGGTGATTTTGTTATGGTGAGAGATCTAGGTATAACCTTAACAAACTCACTGACTAGACAAAAATTTGTTGGTGCACCTTCTAATCTGTTACAAAAAGCAAAAGGCAAAGGATCACTTGGATTTGTGACCTCTCTTCCTTGGTGGGGAAATTTCAAGCATTGATGATATGTAGATGGGATCGCTTTTAGTGTATGTATCCAAGGTTGACCAAGCAATATGTTATATGGAAAATCCAAATCTAGGATATGGCATTTAATGTTTATGAAAACTGGCCCAACCTTTAGTGGTAGCATGATAAATCCTTTTGATTCTCTTTATCTTTCATCATATGCTTTGGTTGTTCGCATTTTATTGATATCTAGGAGCTCTTCTAGAAACCCCAAGAAATGGATCATCTTCAATGTACATAGGTTCAAACTATATTCATTATCTATAAGGACTCTTTTTTATCTTATGTCACTCTATAAGGACTTCAATGTGGAGCAACAAATTATGGTTTTGGTTAGGACCTTTAAAATATTTGTCTATGAAGATAAGGTGTTGTTGTGTAGCATGATTTCCAATCATGGTGGTGAATTGGGATGCATTAATGTTTTTAGGAGCATAAGACTCTAAAAGTGTAGTCTCCAAATTTTTTTTGTGGATGGGTGAGGTGGTGAGGAGCTCTAGAACAAATATTTGTGCAGGAGTCTTCTCTAACTGGGATAATACATCATAGCAAGAAGAAGGTCTTTGTGAAGTGGATGGCACAGTAGGTGCATGTGGAACTAATGGATTAGTGGGGTTGGGAGTGGTAGCTTGCAAATTAATTCTTCCCCATTAAGTAGTTGCATCACAATAAACTATTTGTAGTACAAGGGTTTTTACATGAGTCTCTACCTCTTCAATGTGACCACACATGGAGTCAAAACCATAGATATTATTTGTTTCTATTTTACCACACAATGAGTCAAATCCTAATATATGGTTAGTAGAATAGTCATAGCATAATGCATTTGATGTGGAAGCTTGATTTACATTGTTCATATTTTTGTTTCCATTTTTTTTATTGTCATTGTTGTGGTCAAGAAATAGCTTCTGGAATATCTTTAGTTTAGCATTTTTAGATGGTGGTCCCCCTTCTACCTCAATTTCGCCATCATCAACAAGATTTTGAATGAAGACCTTGAGTTTCATACACTTTTTTGTATCATGTACTTTGATGCAATGGTATTTGTAATATTCATTTTCCCTATATCATTTTGATTTTGGCTGATTTTCATCAAAGGCTTGTAGGTTGGGAAAAAACATCAAGTTGTGATCCACTAGTTTTTGTAATATGGCATCCTAGAGTTCACAAAATTTAGTGAACTTCCTATTTTGATCATAATCACAACTATAATTATTGTTGGTATTTCTGTTGTCACAAGGAAAAAATTGTGTTTGATTATGAGATTGCTGGTTGTTTTGATTCTGATTGTCATGCTTTGAATTGTTGTTCCCACCTTGGAGGTTTTGTACACTTTTAACATTAGTGACACCATCATGGGCAACACCTTTTTTTTTGGACCAAAATTTGGGTTTTTGTTGTTGTCCATGTCATTGTTCGAGGATGAAGAGCTATAATGTTTAATGGAACCCTTGTCTAGGAGTCCATTTTCAATGTTCCTCTCTTTCTTGACTATGGTGGCAAAGTCTTCAGGACTAGCCATCTTCATGTGGAAAGACATCTCTAGTTTCAAGTTTTTGATAAATATATCCACAAAGTGGGAATCCTCAATTTTGTATGGCATGCAATTAGAAAGATGCCTCCACTATTGTAGAAGTTGGCAAATGTTTCACTATTTCATTGTTTCATGTTGTACAAATCACTTAATGAGGCATGATGCTCAATGTTGTAAGAGTATTGTGGTACAAATTTCCCTGTTAAATCATTGAAGGAAGTAATGAAACCCTTGGGTAAGTTCATTAGCCACTATAATGTGGGGCCTCAAATACTTTGTGTGAAGAGCCTCTTAAGATAATCCTCACTATAGGATACTTCTTCACATAAAATGTAAAATTCCTTGAGATATGTGATAGGACATGTTTCTCACGTGTAAATTTGTAAAATTTAGGAATCTCAAAGTTTGTTGGAAATAATATCATGTTAATGGATCGATCAAATGGAAAGGGGAAAATTTCCTCAAAAGAGAAATCCTTCACCCCTTTGTTGGTCATGGTATGGAACAAATTTCAAAGTTCATGCAACTGTTGGGCAAAATCTTTGTTTGGTTGCATTGTGATTATTGGGAATTGATAAACCCACCTCACAATTGGTATGGATTCCCAAACATATTATGAGGTGGTGGAAGTACTCCAGTTTGGCCAATGTATTGATATGTAGTCGTTGGAATTAGCACATATGTTTTTATCGTACTTGTTGGAATTTGTAAATAAGAGGAATATATTAGTTGTGTTGGAATTGCCATTTGTTGTGTAAATACTTGCCCAATGTTTAAGCATCCTACAGTTGGACCTGTCAAGGTTGCCTATGGAATGTTAGCATGTGTAGTAGTGTTGCACATAGCACTAATGATTTGTTGAATATGTTCTACACTTAATTGGAACATAGGTTGTGTTGAAACACTTGATGTAGGTATGGAACTAGTTCTCACCATAGGTTCTTTGCCCTTGTTAGATGTTTTGGCTATCTATGAAGTTGTCAACATGGAAGCACCATCCTCAGTAATTTGTCTAAATAAATTGCTCTCATCAAAGCTCATAGGCACATTAACACCATCTTTAACCAAGATTAGGAAGATCTTTGTGTTGTTTTCCCTAATGGATTTTTTCAATATTTCCTAGTTTTATGGATCTATAAGAAATGTTTGAACATCACTAGGGATATTGTTGTTGTCAATAAGATCTTCATCTTGGTATACTTCTTCATCATCATGTGAATCACTTCCTACAATTGTGTTGCAAAAAGAATTCTCTAGTTCTTATGTGGGTGTTGAGCTAGGCATACTAAAGTTTGTACAAGGAGGAAATGTGCTCCCCAATGAGGCTGATCATGTAGGAAAAGGATTTTCTATCTCTTGTTGTCTTAATGATTCCAACAAATGTGAGATGTGATTAAATATGAATCTGGTGGATTGTGAATGTACTAGATGCAATTATGACCAAACTAATGGGTGGAAGATTGTGGAAAAAGTGAAGAAAGTGCGGGAGAGAAACTAAACCTTATATGACAAAAGGGCCAATAACCTAAATGTAAAAAAAAGATCTTGTTGATTTAGAATACCAAGTGTGATATAGGATAAAATTATCTTTCTCCTACCAAAGATGGACAAGTGATCTTTAGGCAAGATATGACACTGAATTTATTACCCGCTATTTGGAGATGGACTTGTGGTCAAAAATGAGTGAGTGCAATTATGATAAATTTTTGTTTATGGATAAAGGTCTAGCATTGTAATCTTAGAAGTTTTGTAACTAAGATGTCCTTATGCCTAAAATATTAAGGTTCAAATGATCAAGCTCTCTAGAGGAAATTTAGCAAATGGAAGAGTAGAAATTTGGAAATGGGGTTGATGTGAAAAATGAAGTTATTATGGTCACTATGTAGTTAAGTTAATCTTCTCTTACTAGGAACAAAAATCTTGGGTTCACTATGGGGAAAGTAGACCAATTTCAAAGTTTAGTATTGTATTTGATTCTATCATAATGGTCATGTTCAGAATCTCCTTTCTTGATGTATTTGATAGCATATTGAAATTGTTTATCACTATGCACCAGGTTTTCCTTTACTTGTAAGAAAATGGTTTGGACAATTTCACATTCTTAGGTTTGACTTTGTCAGTCATGGTAGGAACAAAACAAACCCAGTTTCAAGATTTTTTTACAAATAAGCTTGTGACTAAAAGACCTAATGTCTTTCAAATGGTAGACCAAATATAAGAGCTCCTAAAAAATAACCATAGGTCAAGAGGACCCACTTATAGCTATTTCACTCACTGAAACTTTAGCTGACCATTTCACTCATTTTTGAACTTGTTTGATGTTTGGTATTGGTTTTGGAATTTTAAACAATCAAGAATTTTTAACACATCAACAATCCTAATTAGGTTTCCACTAGGATGTACAAAGATTATCTAAATTGAGTCCTTGATATATGTATGGTATGTGAGGCCCAAATCTATAGATGAAAGAATATAGTCCCTCATAGCTGAGGGGAGACGGTAACCCAAATCACTGCCTTCACTTCCCAAAGGTATAAAGCTCTTTGGGGCTTAGCCAAGAGTGACAAAAAATTTCTTCCAAGAGAGGTGTCTTTCAATTCACCACCCCAATTCTTATATTTGGCCAGAACACTAGAGTTGAGGTTGTCCCAAGGGGTGATGAAATCCCCAAGAAAGCCTCCTAAAAATATAAACAAGACCACTTATTTCTTGTGCACTCAAGATAACCCAAAGGCATGAGAGGAGAGAATAAGTAAGTGGTCTCGGGATCAGAAGATACTTGTTCTTTCCCAATGGATCTTGACGTATTATAATCTACTCTTGAATATAGTCATGTTTAAGCATGCATTGTTCTTTCCAGCTTGACAATGTCATCAACATAATTGAAAAAAAGGATTCATCAACATAAAGTAAATGGACTATCTTTAACATAAGAAAAATGTTGAAACTAAACTAATTCCCTTAAGTCATTCAAGATTGAGTGAGTTCATTTTAAGCACCAAGTCCAAATTTTTCATAGCAAACTTCTTTGTGCCTTAGTCATTCAAGATTATGTACACTATCTAACCATTCATTCCAATGAAAGCATGTTAATTTCCTTAAGGCACTCAAGATTATCTTTGACTATTCTACACATTCATTCCAATGAAAGCATGTTAATTTCCTTAAGGCACTCAAGATTATCTTTGACTATTCTGCACATTCATTCCAATAAAAAACTTTTTCATTCATTAAGGTATTGAAGAGTGTGGTTGAGCATCGTCCATTTCAATGAAATATGTGTAGATTTCCTTAAATCATTGAAGAGTGTGTAATATTTTTAACCTTAATGCATTCAAGAGTGTGTTTGGAATTTAAGAATTAGTTTGCAACATATATTCCAAAGAAAAATGATTATTTTATACAAGTTCATTCACCATCTAATCCTGTGAGTGATTAAAATCACTACAAATTCCCCAAGTGATTAAAATCACTATAAACCTTTAAGTGATTAAAACCACTACAAATTTTTAAGTGATGAAAATCACTAAAAAAAAAGTTTTATAAAGCTTGTCTCCTGCAATAAAACTAATTAAAAATCCCTGTCAATCAACCAATCAATGAGTTAAGTCCTAAAAAATTGATTCAATCTATCGAAAATCAGAGATGGCAAACATGAGGTGTAGATGACAGAACTACACTGATGTAGAAACATGCAGACAAAAAAACACTAGGATGTATGATTAGCTTTAAAATAATAAGTTGTGAGTTGCAGATGATAGAATATTTTGTAAACACTTGGGTCTATCATGAGTGAGAAAATAATAGATTATATTCCCCACTTGTGACTTTATATCCCTTCTATAGTCATGCAATAAATGATTAATAAAATCCCTTCAAAGAATATAAATTCCCATCCTTTAGGATTGTAACAAATCTCTACATATCCTATCTAGGGTTCTAGACCCGCCCTTCCAATACTTGAGTAGAAATAAAGTACTTATTAAAAATATGACCAAGTTTAAAATCATCTTAATGAAATCATCTATCTTGTAAGGTGCCACCTCAATTCCATCACCAATAATCCACTCATTTGAAAATGGGCATCATTACATTATATCTTATTCTTTTTTCCACACACGCAATGAAATTATTGTTAGTAGACCATACTCTCTTTTCCAAATTGTTGATTTATGACTCCAAGCTCATACATTGTTAGGTTGTCAAAAATTTGGTTACCTCAATGGTATACATGCTAGATATTGATACCAATAAATTTATCTAGCAAAGTTCGAGCATCTCTAATTATTGATGTGGCATATTCGCTCATCTTTTGTTCACCTTGAATAACCTCAATGACTAGAATAGCATCTCTAATCAACCCCACTATGCTTTAATCAATAAATCTACCGGCTTTCTCTTTTGGCGATAGCTCCAAATAAAAGTTAAGACACGATGTTATATATATATATATATATATATATAGAGAGAGAGAGAGAGAGAGAGAGAGTCTTAAATTATTCTTATTCTTAACAAATGTATTCAGTTTTATTAAAGAATTTCAATATATTATTGTCAAAATATGTATGGAAGTGAATTTTGATATATCAATTTATCTAATATTGAAATAATAAAAATAAGGTTTTCCCAATTGAATAATGTATTTTTTAAAATCTATAATTCTATCTTATATATATATATATATATATATATATATATATATATATATATATATATATATATATATATATATATTCTTGAGGTGCCTATTTCATTTAATTGTAAGGTTATTTTAATTGTAGTTGGTATTTATGAAAATAGGAGCCTCGAGAGTGATTACTCTCAGTGTTATATATATATATATATAAGCTAGTGGCAATCGTGGTGCAATAGGAAATATATTTACTTTTTATTTATATTTGTATAAAGTTACTATAATATTATCCTTCAACATTTTTTTAACAATTTAATAAATAGATTTTAATTTAGATTAAAAAAAAAAACTTTGGGGATATTGTAATGTAAAATGTTATAGTCAAATGTAGATATATGGTTAGGGATAGAGTTACCATTATAGTTAATGTTAACTTTAGGGATAGAATTGGGGTTAGGGTTAGGGTTTGAGTTAAGATTTAGGTTAGGGTTAGAGTTATGGTTGTTGTTCTGGTTAGAGTTATAGTTAAGGTTCTGATTAGAGTTATGTTTATGGTTAAAGTTAGGGTTAGAGTTATGGTCATGGTTAAGGTTAGGGTTACAGTTATGGTTAAGGTTAGGGTTAGGGTTAGGATTAGGGTTTGAATCAAGGTTAAGGTTAGAGTTAGGGTTAGAGTTAGGATCTGAGTCAAGATTAAACTCAAGGTTAGGGTTAGGGTTAGGGTTAGAGTCCAATTATGGTAGTGTTAGATTTAGGGTTAGAGTTAGGGGTAGAGTTATGTTTATGGTTAAGGTTAGGGTTATAGTTATGCTCATGGTTAAGGTTAGGGTTATAGTTATGGTTATAGTTAGGGTTAGAGTTAAGGTTATAGTAGGGCTAGTGTTAGGGTTAAGGTAATAATTAGGATTAAGGTTCGAGTCAAGATTAAATTTAGGTTTAGGGTAAGTTTCTAATTATGGTAGAGTTTGATTTAGTGTTAGAGTTATGTTTATGGTTAAGGTTAGGATTAGAGTTATCATCATGGTTAAGGTTAGGATTAGGGTTATGGTTAGGGTTAGGGTTTGATTTAGGGTTAAGCTTAGAGTTAGGGTTATGGTTAGAGTTCAAGTCTGAATTATTTTTAGGGTTAGGGTTAGGGTTAGAGTCCAATTATATTATAGTTAGATTTAGGGTAGAGTTAATTTTATTGTTAAGGTTAGTGTTAAGGTTAGGATTAGGATTAGAGTTAGAGTTGAGGATAGGGATAAGTTTAGAGTTAGGGTTAGGGTTAGGGTTAGTGTTAAGGTTAGGGTTAGAGTTAGAGTTAGGGAGCTAGGGTTAGCATTAGGATTAAAATTAGGGTTAGGGATAGGGTTTGAATTAGAGTTAGGCTTAGATCTAGGGTTACTATCAAGGTTAGTGTAATAAGGAGGGCCAAAGTTAGGGTTAGGATTAGAGTTATAGTTACAATTAGAGTTAGAGTTAGGGTTAGGTTTAGAATTAAAGTTAGCATAAGTATTAGGGTTAGGGTTAGAGTTAGGATTACAAATATAGTTAGGGTTAGAGCTAGAGTTAGGCTTAGGGTAGGGGTAAGAATTAGGTTAAGGCTTAGAATTATGATTACAAATATAAATATAGTTAATGTTAGGGTTAGAGTTAGAGTTAGGGTTAGAGTTAGAGTCAAAGTTACAGTTAGAATTATGGTTATAATAAGGGTTAGAATTAGAGTCAGAGTTACAGTTAGAATTAGGGTTAGGGTTATAATTAGGGAGAGAGTTAGGGTCAGTGTTAAGGTTAGCATTAGGGTTAGGGTTACAATTAGATTTAGAGTTAAAATTATAAGTAGTGTTAGTGGTAGTGGTAGTATAAAAGTCAGAGGTAGAGTGAGAGTTAGAGTAAGAGTTAGGGTTCAAGTTAGAGTTATGGTTAGAATTGGGGTTAGGATTAAGGTTAAGGTTAGGGTTAGGGTTAGGGTTATAGGTAGAATTAGAGTTAGAGTTAGGGTTCAAGTTAGAGTTAGAGTTAAAGTTAGAGATAGAGTATGGGTTAGGGTTAGCATTAGTGTAAGGGTTAGATTTAGGGTTAGCGTTAGAGTTAGGGTTAAGATAAGGATTAAAATTAGGGTTACATTTAGAGTTAGAGTCATATATAGTTTTAGGGTTAGGATTAGGAGTAAGTTTAGGGTTAGAGTTAGGGTTAAGGTTAGTGTTAGGGTTAGGGTTACAATTAGAGTTATAGTTATAGTTAGGGTTAGAATTAGGGTTACATTACAATTAGAGTTAGAGTTAGAGTTAGAGTTAGTGTTAGAATTAGACTTATATTTAGGATTAGAATTAGGGTAAGGGTTATAATTATCATTAGAGTTAGAGTTAGGGTTAGAATTTGGATTAGAGTTATAGTTAAGATAAGAATTGGGTTAGGGTCATGATTAGAAATGGGGTTAGGGTTCTAGAATTAGTATTATAGTTAGGGTTATATAAGGTTAGGGTTAGGGTTAGGGATACAATAGAGTTATAGTTAGAGTTTGAGTTAGGATTAGGATTAGGGTTATAATGGGGGTTACAAATATAATTAGGGTTTGAGATATAGTTAGGGTTAGGGTGAGGGTAGGAATCAAGATTAAGGCTAGAATTAGGGTTACAAATATATTTAGGGTTAGAATTAGGGTTAGGTTTAGGGTTAGAGTTAGAGTTAGGCTTTCAGCTAGAGTTAGATTTAGAGTTAGAATAAGAGTTGGAGTAAGGGTTAGAGATAGAGTTAGGCTTAGAGTTAGGGTTAGGGTTAGCACTAAGCTTATGACTAGAGTTATGTATAGCATTAGGGGTAGGATTACAATTAGAATTAGTGTTAGTGTTTGAGTTAGGATTAGAATTGAGGCTAGAATTAAGGTTGGGGTTAGGATTAGGATTAGAGTTAGGGATCAAGTTAGAGTTGGAAATAGAGTTGGATTTTGAGTTGGTCAGATTTAGGGTTAGACTTAGGGTTTATAATTAGGGTTGGGGTTAGGATAAGAAACATAGGACTATCTCTTTTCTTATCTCTAATATCTCTCTCTCTACTAAAAACACTTTAATATAAGAAAAATAATATGAGCCCCTTCTTGTTTCTAGATATGCTCCCCCTCTCTCTCTCTCTATGCCTGATAATCTCCTTCCCTCTCTCTTTCTACTCTCTAGATACAACCCCTAATCTCTCTATATCCATCCTTGTTCTATCGATACACCCCTAATCTCCCTACCTTCCTCCCTTATCTCTAGCCACACCCCCTAATCTATAACTATTTTGTTGAGCTCTAGATAAAATCCTTAAATACACACACACACACACACACACACACACACACACACACACACACACACACACACACACACAGAGAGAGAGAGAGAGAGAGAGAGAGAGAAAGAGAGAGAGAGAGAGAGAGAGAGAGAGAGACATACGCATATCTGTCTCCCTCCCTTCTCTCTAGATACAACCCCTAATTTGATTTAGCTTTATTGAAGAGAACAAGCCTAGTTTCAAATCATAATTATTTTAGAAGATTATGAAGAACTTATTATACTCCGAACTCTATGATTAGGGTTTACCCAAGATTATGGTTATTGTTGAAATAATGCTTATGCTTGGGATATTTACTATCATGCTATTGTTTAAAGGCTATATAATAGATGGGGTTATGGTTTGGGTTAGTTTTTAGGTTAGTACTATGCCATGAATATCATTAGGGTAAGAGTTAAGATTATTCATAGGATTAGTTTTTTAATTTGGCTTTAGGGTTATGATTATGATTATGATTAATGTTGAGTTTAGGGTTATGATTATGATTATGATTAAAGTTAAAGTTATGGTTATGATTAAAGTTAGAGTTAGAGGTAGGTTTAGTGGTAGAAATTGGGGTAGGTGTAAAGTTAAGGATGTATATTAATATAATAATACGATTATTATATGAAATAAAAATTGGGTTAGAGACTAGGTGTCAAATTAATTTTATTTAGCTTTATTGAAGAACCCTATCTTTGTTTCAAATCCTAAATATTTTACAAGCTAATAAAGAACTTATTATAGCCCTAACTCTATGACCAATTCTAATTAATGCACAACCTTTGTTAAATCCTTATCTTAATCACAAATTAATTTCAAATTTATCCCTAAATAGCCCTATCTAATTAAACTTTTATTAACATATAATAGTAAATAAATTATAACATTTATATTTAATTTTATCCTAATTAAATTCCTATATTTATGAGACCCTAACCCTAATTGTAACCTTAATTTGATTAATGTCAAATAATTTTTTTTAATGATTATTATTATTTATATAAAATATATTAGCAAACTATTAATTATGTTAAATTAAAGATAGTTTTTTTTTTCAATTTTAAATCAAATAACAATTAATTTAGTTTACAAAATTAAAAGAAAAGATTTGATATGAATAACTTTCAACAATTTTATTTTATTTTCCTCTTTGCATGAAAATCATTTAAATTATAAAATTTAACTAAATTCAATCTTTTCTAAATTCTAAATGAATAGTCAATAAATTTAAAAATAATAGTAATTTGAAAATCTAGATATTTAAATATTTATGTGGTATTAGAAGATATAGTATCTTTTTGTTCGAAAATTTCCTATTTCCTATTTTATTTTATTTTGCTTTTGAATTAAAGTAAAATCTAATAGGAATAGAATGTTTCCAATTATTTTTACCAATGTTTCTAGTATATTTATTTGTAATTTTTTTATGCAAATCATTTAAACTTGAAAAATCTAATATAAATAGAATATCTAATAATTTTTAGTAATATTTCTATCATGTTTGTTGTTTTCTCCTACAACATGTTTAGACTTTTAAAACAAAAGTAAATTCTAATTTTTTTTTGGCAACATTTCTATTATATTTATAATCTTTTCATACAAATCATTTAAAATTTGAATTTAAAAGTAAATTCTTACTCACCAAATAAACGAAATAAAATCTCATTAACTCAAATATCAATTACCCATTTGTCTTCCACTTCATAAAAGGAGGAGAAAAAAATAATTATTAAATCAAATTATAACTTAATACTTTTAAATCTTTAATCATTTAATCTTCCCAAATTATATTGGATTCTCTTGCAACTACTATATCAAACAAAACAAAATGCCTGCATATAAAATATGATTTAGGGTTGGCTATCAAAATTATAGCATTATAATCCACCCACAATCCTTTGTTATTGGTTCTTGAATTATGCCCAATTGGTTATATTGACATAGAGAATGTAAATCATCAAATGCAGGCATATGGAATTGGTTTACTAATAAGTGGAATCCCAATCATACAAAACCTAAAACCTACCACTATACATCTCAATTCTTTTAAATAAACTTACCATATTATGAAATAAAAGCTAAAAACTCGATTTACCTATTTTGATTTGGTAAATAATCTATCATTAATCATTTTTCAAAACATACCATCTTTAATTGATTCAACAATAAATGGAGACCCATCTAAATGAAAATTGATACCTCTTCAAAGATTGATTTTAGGAAAGAAAAAAAACATTTATTAGATTTGGACAGCAAAGCTAATAATCGATTTCTATTCCTTTTATAGCCAACTCTAAATTTGAAATGTATAATTGATTCAAATCATAAGAAAACTATTACCAATCATAGGAATATTGTAATAATAGAAATCTACCATAACTACTAGTATGTCTGAACATGATTTTCAAACATCAAATTGATACCAAACTGTTTGTCTCAAACAAAGCATATAAATTTTTACAACTTGAAAGCAAAAAGGCTAAAAGAAAATTAAATTTTGAAACTGTATTTACATTTCAATTGATCTTTGGTTGTTGATGGCCAAATGAATCCATGGATTACATTATTTTCATCCATTAAACTATTAGCATTTGGAACCATTACAGTTCTTATATACATCATGTTGGTTATTAACCATTCAAGCTCCCTAACTATTTGGTTAAACTCTCTTGACTATTCACATCATTTATTTTGATTTAAAATTTATTTAAAATTTTTAGGTTTCTATTATTTTGGCGTTATAGCTATGTGTCACTCTATTATTTTGGACCCTATTATTTTAGGATGACCATGTTGATGCAGAGCCACACCTTGGAAAACTCAGGAGGAATCAGACACTCAACTGAGTTGCATCAAGGGACATCTACAACCTTCAGGATCACACACTTCTTGCTGCCTCCTGGATAGACCTGCACTCAGACATGAATAACTTTTGAACCAGATCAAAACTCTTCGATCGCTCTGGTGAAGATGGGTGTAATTAGGCCTATAACAACATATCCAAAGCTCATCAAAATCCAATGGTGCATTTGGGAGATATTACAAATGCACTGAGACTGATTTCTGCAAACATACCGAATTCAACCCAAAAATAAAAACTTGTCTTCTTCGTCTCTCTTCCTCTCTAAAAATTGACTCCCTAAATAAGGAATATGAAACGTCCCTATCCAAGAATAGGAGATTATTTCAAAAATTATGAATATTCCTGCTGCCAACTATCTGTCCTTTTTTAAGGATATGATTAGATTCTTCCACTAAAACAAACACACATGCTCCTAAGTGGCTATATTTGGAGAGTTTATCATTTCACTCCTCCATTTATGCCACCACATCATAGAACATTATTTTTAAACATAAAACTCTAAACTCACACACACAAACATTTCAAAATTTAGATTTTAAAATCAAAACTTTCTGATATTTGCTTTGTACCCTGCATTTTAGTCATATTGCAAGTTGTCTTCCTGTCGCCACCAAACTTCCTATCGCAGACGTGCTCCTGCGCCATACTCCCAAATTTCAAAAGTTTCCAAGTCCCTTGGAAACACCTACAAAATAAAGCATTAGAAAAACATATGTATCCCTTCATCTTGACTTTTGGTTTGTACTTTTCCTCCATTAGAAAACTTGGCCTTTCTTGAACTTGTATCATTTGAATTTTCTCTTTCTCTTTCATCTTTACCTTTGGTTTGTTTTCCATTGGTAAGATAAAAATTATTTGCTGCTCACTATGCATCCACTTCATCACATTCTGAATTTGTATGGCTGCTACATACACTTGTAACTTCATCACATTCTGAATTTTTATTATTGCTACATACACTTGATTTTTTATTCTGAAATTTATGTCCCAAAAATAATTTGTTACCCTGTCATAAATATATCCAGCCTCATCTTCTTTGTCCATAACATCATCTGACACCTCTTCTTTGGAAACTTCTTCATGCTGAGTCTCCATACTACCACCATTCCTTTGCCATTCTCCCATGATGGCTGTAAACTCTTCCCATAAATCATATTCTTCTTCAGAACTTGCTGCTACACAATCTTTATCTCCATCCTCATGCCATTGCTCTTGACATTTCACTACACCATGCATTTTGAAGGCTTCATTATTTTCCTCCAAACTCTCTTTCATAGGAGTACCTTTCAGCATTGTACTCATCTCTATTTTCAAAGGACACATTATTGTTCCAACCATAACTTTATCACACTCAAATCCCATAGGACTTTCCTCTTTATTCTTCTCATCAACATTTACTTGCTGCATTGCTTCTTGCTGCAATTTATCTTCTTTTCGCTCTTCATGTTCTTTCCCTTCCAAAGGACAACTCACATCTATCATTGTTGAGATTTCTGTACCAACTTCACATACATCTACACTCTTTATTGCTGCCTTCTCTGTAGTTTCATTTGCCTCTACCAAAACTTCTTTCACTTCCTCTTTCACTTCATCATGCATTGGAAATGCTATCCTATCAATAAGACCTATACTTCTTGATTCCTTCCATGTCGTATCATCCTTCAATGGAAGCAAAACCATCTTCTTCCCATTCTTGTTGACGGTATATGTGTTCTCTCTACAATCATATATGGTTGACCTATCATATTGCCATGCTCTTCGCAAAATCAAGTGACAATCTTTTAAAGGCATAATATCACATTCAATGGTATCAAAATATGGTCCAATGTTAAAAGAAATATATGACTTTTCAAAGACATCAATCCACTGTTCATCTCCTAACCCATAAGCTCTGTAAGGTAAATCATGAGGTACTCTTGGAAGATTCAGTTTCTCAACCATTTCTACTGAGATTATATTTTCAAAGGAACCACTGTCAACTATAACTTTGCATACCTTATTCTTGCACTTGCACTTTGTTTGGAATATAGAATGTCTTTGGCTATAGCTTTGTCTTTTTGCTTCTTCTTCTTCCATTATGATGCAGAGCTACACTTTGGAAACCTGTCGTAGATATACTCAACTCGAAGGGTTGCTTCAAAGGCTCAAAATCATCAATCTGAAAACCTTTACAAAGGCTTTAATACCAAAAATGACGCAGAGCCACACCTTGGAAAACTCAGGAGGAATCAGACACTCAACTGAGTTGCATCAAGGGGCATCTACAACCTTCAGGATCACACACTTCTTGCTGCCTCTTGGATAGACCTGCACTCAGACATGAATAATTTTTGAACTAGATCAAAAATCTTCGATTGCTCTAGTGAAGATGGGCGTAATTAGGCCTATAAAAACATATCCAAAGCTCATCAAAATCCAATGGTGCATTTGGGAGATATTACAAACGCACTGAGACTGATTTCTGCAAACATACCGAATTCAACCCAAAAATAAAAACTTGTCTTCTTCCTCTCTCTTCCTCTCTAAAAATTGACTCCCTAAATAAGGAATATGAAACGTCCCTATCCAAGAATAGGAGACTATTTCAAAAATTATGAATATTCCTGCTGCCAACTATCTGTCCTTTTTTTAGGATATGGTTAGATTCTTCCACTAAAACAAACACACATGGTCCTAAGTGGCTATAATTGGATAGTTTATCATTTCACTCCTCCATTTATGCCACCACATCATAGGACATTATTTTTAAACATAAAACTCTAAACTCACACACACAAACATTTCAAAATTTAGATTTTAAAATTAAAACTTTCTGATATTTGCTTTGTACCCTGCATTTTACTCATATTGCAAGTTGTCTTCCTATCGCCACCAAAATTCCTATCGCAGACGTGCTCTTGCACCACATGTGTCACCCTATTATTTCAAGGCATATTATTAGGGGAATACATTATAGTTTTATTATTTTATCAGATGCCACATTACAAGGCCTAAACAAAATAAATTTATAAATACATTTTATTTAAAAAATCATTTTTCATTTTTTCATTAAATATTAATATATTTATTATTCAATTATTTAGCTTTGAACTATTTTTTTATCAATTTTAATTTCAAAATTTAAGCATTTTTTGAAGCTTATTATTTTCCCTATTAATCTAGGAATGTCATTTGGCTTTCTAATATTTGACGATCTATTATTTCGAGCCTATTATTTCAAGTTTAGTTTAGATTAGTTTAGATTTGTCTTATTTGAGCCAGCTATTATTTCATAAATATATTTTGTATTTTATGATTTAAAAGTTTATAACCACTCCCAGTTCTTTTTTATTGATGGAGAATCTTTTTGACATATTCTTGTGTTGGGCATTCATGCCACCATTGTATAGAACACCTCTCAGCATCAAGCACCAAAATTCTTGTTTTTATTATGTCGAGAGGCATTCTATAAAATGGTAGCACAAATGCCCAACAAAGGAATATACCAAGATTCTTTGTATATAAAAAAGAAAAGGGAGCAATTACAAACTTGTAAATTAAATATTAAATTATTAAATCATAAAATAAAAAGAATTTTCAAAATAATAGGAAGCCAAATGGAGGGTGAAATAATAGGCGCAAAAAATATATGGCCCAAAAATGTAGGACCCAAAATAATAGGGCTAAAAAAAAAATGCCCTAAAAAAAGGGCCCGAAAAAATAGGGCCAAAATAATTTCAATATGATTTATTTTGTTGTTAAATATAGTTTTGCATGAACATTCAAGCTTTCTTTTTTGTGGGGAGTGAGGGAATTTTAAAAAAATCCATGGAATGTGAAGATGAATATCATCGATGATGTCTCACACATCTTCAATATGAGGCTCCACAAACAGACCTACAATATCTGTAAGAAAGTCATCCCATGAAGCTAAAGTAGGAAGACATAGTGTGTCCTATTCCACTGAATCAAAAGCACATGTGACTGGAACTAGATCAGTAATATCAACAAGAGCATGAGGAGGTGGGATCTCATCTAGAGTTGAAGGAACCATAGAGGAAGTGAGTAAAGATAGAATGTCCTCTAGAAAAGGAGGAACTATTGGGTCTCCATATTCTTTCCAAAAATTTATTCACATATCATAATGGTGAATGAGCTTTTTAATGATAGGCCAACAATTTGAAATAATATTCAATATAATGATATCCAAAAGTTTGTTAATAGGTGGTTGTTCTTCAATGTTAGAGATTAGTTTGTTGGAACATAAATAAGGAAATACTTCCTTATGCTCACTTCTTAGATGATCAATGATTAAAGCACTCCATTTGTGATAGTTCCTTTTTGTCAACAAGTGTCTAATTCACCAACATGTGTGAGAAAAGTCCTACATGAGATCAATGAATGTATGCACCCACAAAAATGCAAGAGAGAATCAAAGAAACTCCCCACCACCCGCCCCCCCCCAAAATGAATGATTTAGGCACATTATAGCCACTTGCCAATTTAGGTCCTATTTCTGAAATTAGTATTTTTGTCTACACAAGCTTATAATCTAATTGTAGATCTAGAAAGTAGACAAAATATTATGTACTTTCAAAAAAAATATAACCTAATTATGTGTCTAGATGAGCTTGTACTAAGCATTTGAAGTGGCAAAAATTGGGATTTGTGAGTTGAAAAAAATTTCAAGAATGGAGATCTCAAACTACCTACACTAATATGTCGATCATTATATTCTACCCCAAAACAAAAGAAAAATTTCTCGAAAGGAGTCCATATGAGGGAGATATCATTGTTTGAAAATCATCTCTATTATTATTTTTCTCAAATCACTGTTATTGTGCCTCCAAAAATCAATTGGCTCTAGATTTCACCTTAGATGTCTAATTTTGATAAAATAGAAGTCAATTTGGTGGTTTTCTGACCTTCTAAATATGATGCCAATATTAGATTAGCACCAACAAGCTCCAATCTTTGTCTACAAAAAATTTCTCCTACTACACTAATGGCCAAAATTTTTCTAGAAAAAAATTTAGATCTGAAAAAAATAGTAGAGATTCAAATGATAAGATATTTAGATCTAAAATTTAAATTTAGAGATCTAAAATGATCATACCAATTCTACAAATTGGGCCTCCAGGTGCTGGTTTGCAAAAAAAATTACCTTAAATTTGACAATTGCCTAGTATAAGTGAATTTATAGTCAATTTTCACTGAACTGAAGTTTTGGATGCAATGTTGAGGTCGGCTATAGCTCTAGATGCTCCCAATACCTATGGATACTCTAGATCTAGGTCGAGGTGCTGAAGCAAGAAAGGTCTCAAATGGCTATGTGAAGAGAATCTCTTTAGCTCTGATACCACATAAGAATTTTGTATAGCTCTGATACCATGTAAGAATTTTCCTTAGGAAACAATCACCCAAGATCAAGGAACTCAAGCACAAGCACAACAGTACACCAAAAGAGTATGATCAGAATAATGATATGATATTCAATTCAATATTCTACCATATACATACACACTAGGAGTGTTTGAATATAAAGACATCTAGAATACTTCTAGAATGTCTAGGAGCCAACACACTGATAGGTCTTACAACAAGGTACATGTCCACAAGAAATTGATTATCCTCCATTAAGCACATGAGTAAGTGTAATGATGAGAGGATATGCCTACAAAGCTGTAGCATGTAAAATTATGTTGTAGACACCATGTGCTAAAATATGAGTGTGAATAACTGTGTTGCCTATATGAAAACTCAGTTAATTATGCAAACTCCAATATTGTAGATACCATGTGCTAAATTGGAGTTTCTTATTCTAGTGTTGTCAACATGACAACTCATAAGAGTATGCAAAATCCTAAGTGTCTCATCTAAGAAATAATTAAAAAATTGCATAATAATAAAATAATGCATTGACATAAGTAAACTTTAGTAAAGTTTAAATATTAAATACTTATTTACATCAACAATATCAATTGATGAGCTCACGATATCTTTATAATGAATGGTTTATATGAAGCATCACTTGCTAAAGGTGTTTTCTAAACAAACAAAGTTGAAATTAGAAAAAGGTTTTCGTCATAGAAAGATTCCATAATCAACCAACATGCTCTAGTTAGAAAAATAATGAGATGGATGGCCTTGAGAAATTTCCAACCTAGTATAGTCATTTGTAATAATTTAATAAAGATCACACATAAAAAGGACAACTAAAAGTAAATATCAACTAAACATACAATACTCACTTCTCATGAGAATTAAGTAAGGTATGCGTTTAATTTAATGTTAATGTTACTACCTAAAGGGGAAGCCTATAGATTGATACATCATTTTATTAGGAATGATACATCATTTTATTAGGAATAATACATAATTTTAGCTTTGGTGTGGTATAGAAAGATAAGAGTGTATAGAATAACATATTTGTATTGATTCTATCATACTTTATTTGCATTCTAGAAAACTAGACAAAGTAGAGCAGTGGATACATGTAGATTGGTAAGAAATTTTTTTACATACAAGAGTTCATACTTTGACGAAAAAAATATGCTTTGAAAAACCTATTTTTGTTGGCAAGTACTAATTTCTACCACGAACCCACAATCCAAATCCACACAAAATCATTCACTAGTCATTCATAGCCAATAATCTATTATCTTAGCCATCTTCAATAGACACTTTTTCATTGAATGTCATTCATCTACTAGTTTCTTAACTACACAATTTAATATATTATAATCTATTTCAATTATATACTATTGTCACACCTTTATAAATAGAGGGTGTATGTAATGCATTCAGTAAGGCATCAACACGATAAAATAAGTTTTAATTTCTATTTGTATTTCCTTAGCCTTCAAATTGGTATTAGAACTGGAATAGCCTGAGTGAAGGAAAATTATTTTTTGGTTTGAGTTTCTAATGCCTTTTTTATTGCATATCAACTAATCTTGTAGAGTCAGAGTCTAGTTTCCATGAAGATCTTGGCAGTTTAATGTTTGAGAGAAGGTATGAGCTGATCTCCAAGGTTGCAGTCTAATGAACATATATTTGTCAAAAAAGGAAAATAAGTATTGTATCATTGAACCAGCTATTATCAATATATTATAAGTGGCTTTTCTACTTTTGTTTTAAAAAAATTATTGTATCGTTGTCTATTTAAGATATATGTCATTTTAGTAGATGTTCTTGGCATTCTTTTGTCTTTGTAAAAAAAACATTAAAATTGTAAAGCGCAATTGTAGTCTGTGAGTATTGATATGACATCTAGAGTTAGTATAACTCAACTACAAATTCCAATATTGTTTGGTAAAAGTTATGAGTTTTGAGCTATAAAAGGAGAAATTTAGTTTGTTCTAAAGGCATATGGGATCTTATTGAAAAGGGTTTTAATGAACCACAAAATGAGTCTGCATTATCACAAGATGAGAAAAATAAATTACAAGATAACATAAAAATAGATGCTAAAACATTGTTTGTAATTCAAAAAATCTTTAGATGAATCAATTTTTACTAATGTTCCTATAGCTAAAACTTTTAAGATTGCACATGGGATATTTTAGAAACAAGATACTAAGGGATTGCTAACATTATAGTCAAGTTTGTGTATTAGTGACACACACTTAATCAAATGGTTAGCAATCTACCAAGCTTATTTTTTAGTTTATAGTGTTAACCAAGTAATTCAGTTTCTACCAAGTTCTATAGTTACTACCAAGTTCTAGAAATAGTATTTAGTTCACAATGAGCAGTACCTACCAAGTTGATGATTATCAGTTTAAATCGAGCTTTGTAGTGTTTACCATTTTGCTTAGTGCAAACCAAATTCTCTAGTGTTTACCATGTTTGTAGCATCAATAATGTGAATCCAGTGTTGATAGAGCAAGGATATGTCAACCAAGTGATTCAGTTTATACCCTCTCAATGATAGTGTTGACTGAGCTTTGTAGTGTCAACCAAATGATTTAGTTTATTTGTTGAGTTTTGTAGTGTTCACCGATTCACAAGTGCTAACCAAGTTTAGACTAATTGGAAGTAATTAGTATACACTAAGTTTCTACATCAATCAAGAGCATGATGATGACAAGTGCTGACAATGGTTGCTGAGTATCAAAACCTCACCAAGTTTTTCTTCAAAACTCAAGTACCAGTACTTGGGCCTACTTTGTGTATTTTGGAAAAACTTGTGTTGACTTTGATGAATTATAATTTGGATTGGTATATATGAAATGTATTCTATCACATTCAAAAGGAGAATAAGAAGTACGAATATGAGAAGATATATGTAAGAGTAGAAATGCGAAGTAAGGAAGGTTATAAATAGTATAAGGAGCAAAACAGATTTATCTATCACAAAAAGGTGGTCATTACACTCCAATGGAATCTCAACTAGTAGATCATAGTTGTAAATTAAAGATCACCCATTGGTTCATCCTATAGGTGCAATAGTTAAATCCTTTCATAAGGTAGACTTAACAGTCTTTTGTAAATCTCATTTCCTAGTATATACTTCATTGTATATTTTGTAAATCCTTTTACAAGGTGGACCTAGTAGTCCTTATTGCTCCTAACAAGGAAAATCATTACATTTGATCGTTGTAAGCCTTAACTAACCAACTTTATACTACAGTACTAAAGCTTGTGGGTATCATCCCCACCTCATTTTTACTTTCTATTTGGAAGGTTTCTAGGTCACCATATCTTGTGTCAAAGTGTTATGAATATTTTAATGCTTGCAATTAGATTAGAATACTTCTAAAAGAGTAATTGGTGAAATAAGAATAAGTTTTATTCATTCCTAATTCACCCATCCCCTCTTAGTAACCTAGCCTATCTTATCTTTCCTACAATTGGTATCAAAGCTTTGTGGTTCTCAAAGAAGAAGTTTAATAGCTTGAGAAAAGAATAAAGGCAATGGAAGTATTAAATATTGATAAGGCTATTGACAATGAAAAGATGGATTTGGAATTGGCTATTGCAAAACTTAATAAAGCAAATGAGAAACTCTCTCAATCCTTGAAAAGAAGAAAAGATCTTGTTGCACAAATGAACAACAAACTCTACACTGAAGAAAGAATTGAAGATATCTATTTAGAAAGAAATTCAAATGAAGCTAATGAGGTATTCAAAGAACTATTAGAAAAGAATTATAACCTTAAAGAAGGAGTTAGAAAGCTACAAAGAGAATAAGAAATTTAGTCAATAAGATTGTGTGAAGTCATGGAAGAAAAAGATAAGACAAGAGAAGAGGTAGAAGAGAAGAATAATGAAATGCAAGATCTATCCCTTCAACAGAAAAACATCATTTCTCAACTTATGCAAATGAAGAAATCATGAATCTAAGATAAAAGAATGAAAGATTGCAAAATGATCTAAACATTAAAAAGAAAATCAATGAAAGGATGATGAAATCTCAAGCAGGCATGAATAAGTTGAATGAGAAAAGTCAATAGAAATAGAAAGGTAAAATAGGAATAGGATACATAGAAGAAGGTAAATCGTCCAAGCAAGGAGCTCAAAAGAATCAAAGGCTTACTTGAAATCACTATGGTAAGTTAGGTCATACATCAAACAAATATTGGAGTAATGGTAAAACAAAATTCAATGGGAAATGTTACATTTGCAATAAGCATGGTCATTGAGCTAACCAATGGAAAGAGAAACCAAAATTTGATGAAAAAATCACAAATGCAAGAAACATGGACATACATCTTCTAAATGCAAAACCAAGATATTGAACCCAATAGAACAAATTGACAAAGATATATTTGGTTGGGACTACAACACATGGTGCAAATGACACTACTCTAGAGGATTTGGATACATTGGAGAAAACTTTACGAAACATCACATGAGGACAAGAGATGCCACTAGAAGATGTTTTATTTATACATAACTTGGACACCTTACTAAAAACCATATGAACACTGGAAGGATTGAAGATGAAAAGAAAGCCAAGGATGACAACATCAGAAAGAAAATGAGGTAGCAATGGATTATGAGAACTTTTGAGAATACAAATTTGAGCCATGAAGCACATGTCACTCAAGAATTAGGTGGCTCAAGTAGAACTAAGACTCTGAAGCAGACATCTTACATCAATTTTAGTTAGCTAGAAGGAAAGATCCATATAAACTTTCAAGATGCAAAGGGATCAACAAGTGTCTTAGGAAAATCTAGACCTTATCGAGCTAGGTTGGGTTGCAAGACCCTGCCAAGCAAGGTTGAGAATAACTAAACATTGTGCGGATATTGAGTTATGGTTGACTCTACCAAGCACTAGGACAAAATGGAGCAGACAATAGTTTGCCATCGAGCAAGTGATTATACCAAGCATTTATGGCAATTGGAAAGTGACATTTGTTAAAAATGAAGGAATCAAATTCATTTATCATCGTGAATTTTCAAAGAGCTATTTGCTAAGAATGATTTCTATGATTCCAACTTATTTATGAGATTTGTTGCTAAAGATTTTTTTTGTTTTCATAACACCCTATAGAGCATGGCATCCTCTAGTAGCAAAAGCAAGATAGGATTTGATATTTTTTTTTTGAGGAGGCAATTGTAAGACACCAAACTTCAAGTTAAGTATAGAAATTGCATAAACACTTGATCCATCCAGAGCTTAGTCACAAATTCCACCAAAGATACTAATTATTAATGATATTCACTCACATTTTTATTTTTCAATTGAAAATATTAGAACCCTAGAGATGAATGAGGCTCTAGAAAAGTAATGTGTGAATGGTGCATTACAACCCAAGCATTAACACTTGGAGACCAAGGGTTTAACCCAAATTCCACATATGCCCTAAGACTTCCGAACAAAATGGATAAGGTTTATCCTTAGCTATGTACACAATGGGTAGCTATGGTTGGAGTAGCCTATTCTAATAATGAAGAAAATGATTCCTCAAATCATAGGGCTCTCAATGTTGACCAAGGAAAATTCTACCAAAATCATAAGCCGAGTAGAACTAGAGAGAAAAAATCTTTCCAAGTGGGATGGAAGAGGCATGAAGATCAGCTATGTAATAGACATGGAGTAGAAATTTTGAATCCATGTGATAGCACACAAGATCTATAGCTCCAATTGTCTTAACAATGTGTCATGTGAGGCTGTTGATCTGGCTCTCATGGTGGTAAAGAAAAACATGTCCTTTCTTCTATGTGCAAATGCTTTTCCCTTCAAAAGTTTTAGTTGTATGGAGAAAAAATGTACCAATAATATCAAATCAATGAGTATATAGTATAAATGTGTGAGAACTTTATCAATATCATGGATAATTTTTTTGGTTCATTCAAGGAAAGGATGAATAACAGATTCAAAATTCTGAAGAAATTTGTAGAAGATTAAAAGGATGATGTTTGTTTCATGGTCGACTATGGCAATGTATACATTCAAGAAGTGAAACCTAGAGTGGTGTGGATTAAGCCTCTAAATTACGATGTTAACATTGATGACACCAAGGACATTATTGAGGCACTATTGAATGAACCTATAGATCCCAAGGCTACATATTTTGGTACTTATTATGAAGCCAAAGTCAAAATAGAACTTGAAATAAAGCTTCCTCAAGTAGTCAACAAAGGAAATAAGAGAAGAACAAAAATTAGGCAGGAAAGCTCTACTCTCCTGTTGATAGAAGGCAAAGGAAATGATATAAAAGAATATGATGTAGAAGATTAGACTAAATCAAAAGAAGAAGAATGAATCAAGAAGAAAGGTAAGATTATCATAACTAGACTTGCCAAGTCATCTACTGCACTATTCACTAGAAGAGCATCTAGATCAAGAAAGAAGCGAAAATTAAGTGAAGAAGAAGTAGAGGATGTTATTTTCAAATAACCTCGACCTACATTTCAAGAGAAACTAAAAGAGATTGATTTAGGAGTTGGCATGATAGATTTTAAATCTCTTAGATATAAGACCAAGAATGTAGATGAGAAGAAGCAAGTATAAGAAATGATTATGTCCAAGCTAGGTAAATGGAAATATTCATCTAATCAACTTGTGCAACAAATTCCTATTGAACTAATGGAAAGAATCAAGCCAAGATGGGAACATGCTAAGAAGACTACAAAGAATATGTTTGAATAGACTCTAAGTTAAATCATATTGAGTGTTATTGATAAAGAAGTAAAAGAATCTATGAAGAGGAATGAAGAAAAACTTTAAAATTCAACACTTTCTTGATAATGGTTAATGTCATTGAACATGTGGTGAAGACAGCTATATCTACTTGGAAGAATATCTAAAATCTTCATTGAAAGATTGATTTTTCTATTAAAGTTTGTTCTAAAGATGATGATGAAGATGACAAGGAAGAAAAGGGAAATAATGATGAGCAATCAAATGATGTTGATTAGGAGCAAGAACAATAAACTACCTAGGAGAATTTCGCTAAGATTTAGAGTATTCAGGAAATTGACCTTAAGAAGATTGTCACATTGGTTATGGCCTCATTTCCTCACTCTCTAAGGAAATATTTAAAGCCATCAAGCTCAGAGAAATATTTTTCCAAGTTGGTTGTGGCAACGACTACAATTCCAAGTACCCAACCAATCTTTCCACCTATTTAGATAAGTACTACATTGACTGAAGTGATCAACACTTCATCTACTAAGTAGCTAGTGCTTCCCCCTTCATCAAATTTGAGTACACAACAACTAGGTATTTCTACTATTAGTACAATATCTACTTTTGTTGCTAGTCCTTCTATTTCTACTATTGTTACAATGCCCAATGTGCAAATAGTTAGTACATCGACAATTGAGAGAAAGCCTCAATCGAGTACTAGATTTTCAAGCAAAGGAAATGATAAAGAACAAGATATTGATCTTCATAAGGATATAGTTATCCCAAATTGGGATATCTCTACTCTAAATCATAATCAAATGCACATAATAGGTGAACTATTGTAGAAGAAAGTTAACTAATAGAGGCTTGTAGATGAGAAAAATAGCGAAAACCAAGAGCTAGAAGATGCAAAGTACATACTTGGAATTGCACTCAATACCAAGGTTGATAGAACTCAACCTATTTTGGATCTGTTAGTATAAATTGTTTAGAAATTCAATTAAGATCTAAATGGCCAAGAATTTTTTTTGCAAAGAGTAGAGAAAAAATCTGGAAATAAAGTATAGAAGCTATTTGCAAAGAAAATTATATTGTATCAAATAAACTTGTCTACTATTCTCAAGTCATTAGAACCTCTGCCAATAATGTTACTTCATTATTAAAAAAAGTATGTGATACGTCTATCTTTACTCAGGAAATCAAAGATAAACTCTCCTAGATAAATGAAAACTTGAAGGCAAGTGCACACTAGTTGTCACTTGACCCAAGCTATAGTTCCACTCATTACTTAAAGATTTGATTTTTGACTGACATGGAAGAAGAATTATTTAGGGAAGAAGTCAAGATTAGGGCCACACTTGTAGACATTCAGGGGATGATTCTTCTAAATATGGATGCATTACAAAAACACATTACACATGCCAAAACTCTCATCCATGACAATAAATTCTCCATAGCTAATCACATGACAAAGTTATTAGTAGAAGTGTAGATTGCATTACATTCAAGCAAGGTGTTAGATGAAAATTGGGATAAGACAATGTCACTGATTTTAAAGCTACATTCTAACTTCTTGTCACAATTTTGCATTACCATGTACCATACACCTTTGGTATTTATGTCAAAAAGGGGGAGAATATGTGAAAGTGCAATAAAGGGGGAGAAAATGAGGAGAAGATGTAATATAAAAGATATGAGACATTTAGTAAGTAAAATGCATATATACGTATTGGAGAGCATCATAATATTACATATACATGTACAAATATTTAGAAAATATCTCTTACAAAAGCAGTTTTGAAAAATCTCAAAAATAGAGTATGTTACAGAGTTGAAGACATAGTATAGAGAATAAAGATTATTTTGAACTTGAATTTTTTTTAGAATTAAATTTTTGGTTGATAAGTGTTTTTGTCACTAATGCCAAAGGGGGAGATTATTGACAATTTAGTCAAGTTTGTTTATTAGTGACACACTTAATCAAATGGTTAGCAAGATACCAATCTTATATTGAGGTATATAGTGTCAACTAAGTAATTTAGACTCTACCAATTTTTATAGTTGCTACCTAGTTCCAAAAATAGTATTTAGTTCACCCCAAGCAATATCTACCAAGTTGATGATTATTAGTGTAAATTAATCTTCATAGTTTTTACCAAGTTTCTCAGTGTAAGTCAAGTTCTCTAGTGTTTACCAAATTTATAGCATTAGTAATTTGAATCTAGTTGTTAACTAAGCTAGGATATATCAACCAAGTTATTCAATTTATACTGAGCAAATAGTGATAGTGTTGACTGAGATATGTAGTGTCAACCAAATGATTCAGTTTATATGCTGAGTTTCACATTGTTCACTAAGTCACTAGTGCTAACCAAGTTTAGACTACTTGGAAGTGATTAGTATGAATCAAGCTTCTATGTCTATTGAGAGAATGATGATGCCAACTATTGACAATGGTTGCCAAGTATCAAAACCTCATTGAGTTTGTCCTTAGAACCTGAGTACCAACGATTAGGTTGATTTTGTGTATTTTGGTGAAAATTGTACTGTAGCCAACATTGATGAATTATAATTTGGATTGGTATATATAAAATATATTGTATCACATCCAAAAGGAGAATAAGAAGTATGAATATGAGAAGATATATGTAAAAGAAGAAGCATGAAGTAAGGAAGGCTACAAGGAGCATATGAAGTAGTAAAGATTTATCTATCACAACAATGTGATCATTACACTCCAAAAAAATCTCAACCAACAAATCATAGTTGCAAATCAGAGATCAACCATTGGTTCATCCTAATAGGTAGAATAATTAAATCCTTTCATAAGGTAGACTTAACAGTCTTTTGTAAATCTCCTTACCGAGTGCATACTTCATTACATGTTTTGTAAATCCTTTTACAAGGTGGACCTAGCAGTCCTTATTGCTCCTAATAGGGTAGATCATCAGAAGTGATCATTGTAAGCCTTAATTGGCCAAACTTATACTATAGTACTAAAGCTTGATGGTATCATCCCCAACCCAGTTTTACTTTCTATGTGAAAGGTTTCTGGGTCACCATATCTTGTGTCAAAGTGTTAAGAATATTTTAATGCTTTTAGTTTTTCATGTGTACAATTAGATTAGAATACTTCTGAAGGAGTAATTGGTGAAATAAGAATATGTTTTATTGGTTTCTAATTTACCTCTTCCCTCTTAGTAATCTAGCCTATCTTATATTTACAACAAGGATATCAAAAGTTAAGATTGCTAAATTGCAAACTTTAAGGTGTAATTTTGACAATTTAAATATGAAATATTTAGAATCACTTGATTAGTTTCTCAACCAAGTAATGAATGTGGTTAATTAGATTAGATCATATGGTGATGATTTAACTAATCAAAAGGTTACTGAAAAGATACTTCAAAGTTTGCCTAAAACATTTGATACCATGGTTTTTTTTAGATTAAGGTAAAAATAGGTTTTGAAGGGACTTGAAACCCTTAAGAGAAAAGTAAACGATAAATCAATAACCACAACCAGGTTTTATAAGGACCTAAAACCTATAGTTTAAAAGTTACAAAGTTAGGTTTTATAGGGACCTGAATCCACAAAATAAGACCATAAAATGAACCAAGTTTTACAAGCACATGGAACCTAGTTTTTAAACAAAATGAAAAAAAAAAAGATCAAAAAAGACCTAGACCAGAGACTAGTTACTAAGACTACCACTAGAATAGAGACTAGTTACCAGAGACACTACTAGCTACTATTGCAAATCTTTGATGATTTTCACCACCTCTTTTTCTACCTCTAGAGTTCTTTGGATGGTATCAACAATAGATCCCCTAGTTACCTCAAACACCTTCTTTCTTGAGCTCTATCTTGTTCTTTTACTTACACCACTAGGAGACATGATTTATTCATTATTTCTTTGCCTTAAGCTTGCAACAATTGTACAAATACTGGAAGTAATGTGCTCCATCTTATTGCCACTCTCTTTGATCAAAAGAATAATTTTGTGTTCATATTCCATTAATTTATTTGGTATATTACCAACCTGAACTTCCATCTTAATGATCTTTGCCTGGTCAACTTCCTGGTCTTGTTACATCTTTCCCAATTTTCTTTCCAAATTCATTAACTCATTATACATCTAGGAGTCAGCTTGAAGAGAGGAATTAGCCTTAAGCTTAGCAATATGTATCAAAGAAAGCATAGTCTTTACAAGTAGATTCATCCTTCTCCTTCCTCATTTCTTCCTTACTAGTGGAATCATCCTTCTCTTTCCTTGTATCTTCCTCTACATTCATAGCATCCTTGCTAGTGAGGTCCTCCTTTTCCTTCCCCATTTCTTCTTTTTCATCCCTCACTCTTTGGGTATGCTCACTCTAATTTATTTCCTCTTCTCCTACATTATCCAACCCTGTATTTCTATCATTTCTTTCATCAGCCTATTCCTTACCAATCTCACTCTTACTACTAAGGTAACCCTCCAAGTTTGAACTAAAGTCTCCCACATCTATATTCTCCTCCTCCATATTCATTTCATCAGTATTATTTGAATTCTCAGACTTATCTCCTCCACATTTTTTTGAGTATTTTCTTGCTTCAAAGTCCTCCTTCTCCCACTAACCCCTTCCTCACCCTTACTCTTCCTAGAGTAGGATTCACCAACAAAGCCCTTATTTTTATTAGAGGGAAGGAAAGAAACAATAGCCTTATTCTTATAGTAATTCTCAATTAGTAGGATTAAAAATTAATGTAAAATTGGACAGGACTCTTTTTTCTTATGAGCTTGAAGACTTTGGAGCAAAGAAAATATTAGATAGAAAGGAAATGAGATCCTATCCTTATACCAAAAATGATTCAGGAACACAAAATGAAATTTATGAACATGCTTAGCCCTACCATCTAAAATAAAATACTCATATATGCAAGAGAGAACATCTTGCTAGATAACCTTAATTTGATCTAGCTCATAAAAGTCACCATTCTTCACCAGATTCTTTACCTCCTCATCCATTTTCAAAAATTTCCTAAAAGTAGCATTTGAAATACTTGTTTCCTTACTAAATTTTTTTCCCTCCTTAGGCAAGCCCATTACCTTGACCATGAAATCTTCAGAGAAATGCACCATCACCCTATTCATTTAAATGCTATCCTCAATCTAATTTTTGAAGAATGCCTCTATGACATGTGGTTTATAGCCATGAATGTGCTTGAGATAAGTGGTGACATTTCCCTTCTATAGAATCTTCCAAACACAGGCTTTCGCCTTCCATGCTTTACAGTTCTTTGGTTCCTATTTTCTTAGTTCCCCACCCATTTCTAAATACTTTGTTTCACTATGAAATTACAAATTTGAGTATATAGGTAGACATAAAGTATTAAGCAAAGACAAGGTATTCATTAAAACAACTAAGGCACTCATAAAAATACATACATGGCAAGCTAGGATAATAATCACATTTATGTACTTTCCTGGGAAAATAACACTAGCTTCCATAACCCAACTTCCATATATCATTAAATTGCTAAGCTTAGAAAACCTTTTCCTCTATCACATGAGTTCTATCATAATTAATAAGAGATTTCAAATCAATACTCCTACTTAGGTCATCATGTCATGTCATCTTACACTCCTGTTGGATAGCCTAGTTAGCGATCTAGTTAGCCACAACATTACCTTGATTGAAAGAATAAGATATAAAGACTTTCTCAAATTTGTCCACTAAAGATTTAATTTCCATTACACTAGTTTCGATAGACCAAGTGATCGAGCTTTTACCATTAATCATATTCACCATGTTCAAAGAATCTCCTTCCATCCAAAGGTACCACAAACTAGTTTCCACTACTAACCTCGTCATATGCAGGGCTGCAGTAGCCTTAGCTTTATGGCTATTAGAAATACCAATGGGTATAGCTATTGCAACTATTATATTACCTGTGTGATCTCTCAAAACTCCTCCACAACCTACTTTTCCAATGTTACCCTTATCTACACCATCAAAATTCCCTTTAATCAATCCCATGGGAGGAGCCTTCCATGTGGTATTCATTGTTGGATCTTCTTTCTTCATATTAGAGCCTTTGGAAAATATTGGATTGTTAATTTGAAAATCTTTATTACACTTTCTCTAGGACTTGAATTTTTCGTTTATTGCCCTAACAATGTTTTGGCCAAGCACCCACTTGAGCATTTCTTTGTTTCTAAAGATTATGTTATTTCTTTCTTTCCAAATACTCCACTAGAGATGTGGAAGAGTAATTTTCCATAGGAAAACAATATTATTATCCTAAGATGAGAAAATCTAGCTCTTAAAAAAATGTTCTATATTATTTTGATGAGCCCAAGTGATATTCTAGAAGTTGAGAATAGAACCCCATACTTGTTGATTGTAAGAATAGTTTAAAAACAAGTGATCTCTATCTTCATAACCTTCTTTACATAGACTACACCTATTAACCACATTAATGCCTCTCTTTTGCAAATTGTCCCAAGTAAGAATTTTGTTTTGAAGCAATATCTAATAAAAGATATTTATTTTTGGTATAAGACCTTTTATCAAAGCTCTTGTCCATAAAGGGCAGTTACCTTTCTCCTCAAATTTTAAAATAGAGCAAACTTTGAAATGGCCACTTGCATCAGCATTCCATATCATCTTATCCTCCTCAAGGGGGTACAATGAAAAGGCATTCAACATTATCTAGATATTATGAAATACCTAGTTAACATAAACAAGGTTAACCCAATTGTTATTATGTCAGTCCACAAGAGTCCCATACAATTGTTTTCATATGTCAATATGGGTCCTATCCTCAAATTCCTCAATCAAGGGGATGATTTAGTATCCAAATATCTTCCTAGAATCTAACCTTTTTCCCATTTCCAACTTTCCATGAACATCCTTTACTTAAGAGATTCTTATTTTCCTACATAGGCCCCCAAATAGCAGAAGGTGAAAGAACATCAGGAGATGACAAAAAAATCAGATAATGAAGGAGCATTAAAAACATACTTATGTTCACATATAGTACTCCATTCCTTATCATCATGATAAACTCTCCATCCATATTTGGCTAAAAGAGCTCTATTCATACTTTGAATTGACCTAATTTCAAATCCACCTTCCCTGATAGGCTTACAAATTTGATCCCAAGCTATTAGGGCCATTATCTTCCTTTCCTCAATTCAAAACCAAAGAAAATTTCTTTGGATATTATCAATAGTATTTGCAAATTTTGGTAGAATTATAAAAATACTCAAAGAATAAGTGGGGATGCTTTGGAGACAAGCTTTAAGGAGGGTAATTTTACCAGGTTGACGCAAAAGGTTACCCTTCCAACCCACCAATTTCTTATTCAACTTCTTAATGAGTTCTTCCCAAAAAGAATCTGGAGCTTTAGGTCCCAAAGGGAGACCCAAGTAAATACAAGGAAAATATCCTATTGAAAACCCTCAAATTTTATCAATTTTATTTTGTCTTAGAGTAGGGGTGATAAATAAAAACAAAGAGCTCTTATTCCATTTTATAGAAGAGTACAAGTCAAGGGCTTTCTTGAGATTTATGGCCTCCTTGACTTCAGCTTTGCCCTTGAAAATAGTGTCATAAAAAAATTGACCCTGAGAACATGTAAGTGGCTGAGAAGAAGGCTACAAACCTTTAATATCCCCTTGCAAAACTAGTTTCCTAATATATCTCCCTAAATAATTAGCCATAATAGTAAATAGAATCGGGGATAAACGGTCTCCCTATCTCAAACCCCTTAAGGGACTAAAGAATTTAGTAGAGTACCCATTCACTAGAACAACAATAGAATTAGTAGAGATCAACTAAGAAAAAGCCCTCACAATCCTATAATTAAAGCCAAAAGCCAATAAAATCTTAACAAGAAAAGCCCATTCCACTCTATCATAGGCTTTCACAATATCAACTTTTATGATAGATCCCTGATTGTTAGAACAAGATAAAGAATGAATATTCTTATGAGCAGCAATAAAAAAGTTTAGAATTTCCCTACCTAGGACAATACCATTTTTCTAAACAAAAATAAGAGACAGAAGCACCAAAAGCATCATGGATATGAGGCCTTTTTAGATAATCTTATAAAAATAATTATATAAACTAATAGGCCTAAATTGGTTTGGAGAATCGGCCCCAATCTTCTTAGGAATAAGTCAAAGAAAGGTGGAATTGATCTCCTTTAGAATTCTTTTAGCCCCAAAGAATTCTTTAACAACATCACATACATCTTTTCCAACTAGTTTCCATGCCTTCTAGAAAAAGAACATGGGAAAACCATTTGGTCCTAGAGACTTATCCCCTCCTAAGGAGGAGATAGCCATTAAAATTTCTTCTTCCTTAGGAATGACACCTAATAATTTAATTTTTTCCTTAGTAATAAGAGAAGGAATCACCTTTAAAAGTTTAGCTTGATGAGTAGAATTAATGTTAGATTCAGATGTCATCAAAGAAGAAAAAAAGGAGACCATCTCTTTTGAAATATCCTTTTCCTCAGTACTCTTCAAATTACCTTTCTTAAGATATGAGATGTGAGTTTGAGCTCCATTCTTTAGAGTAGAAAGATGAACAAACTTGGTATTCTTATCTCCTTCATTCAGCTAGACTGATCTAGATCTTTGCTGCCAATAAATTTCCTCTTTAATAAAGATATCATGATACTCTACAAATTTTTCATTCTATTCTTAACAAGGTTAAGAGTGTAACCTTCCTTCTATATTTTTCGTTGAATATTTTGTAGCTCTTCTTTAATACTTGCTTTACTCTCAAAAATATTAACAAAACATCTTGTGTTCTAGATTTTAACCTCCTTTTTAATATTTCTTAGTTTTGAAGCCACTCTAAAAAGAGTAGTTCCTTCAACATCTACGTTCTAACATTCAACCAATTTACTCTCAAACCATGTGTGCTGCATCCACATTTTTTCAAACCTAAAAGGAAACTTTTTTTTGATATTAACCTTTTTTAGCAGAAAAAATCAAGGGGAAATGATTCGTCCCAATTTTGTATAATGCCTCCAATTTGCATACAAACTCTTTAGTCCAATCAAGAGAAATAAGAGCTTTATCCAATCGAGCCTAAATACAATCATCACGTGTCCTCTTATTATTCTAGGTAAACTCAATTCCATGAAGATCTAGGTCCATTAAGCCCTCCTTATTAATGAAATCCATTAGATCTAGTTTGCCATCTGGCTGGCTAACATTACCCCACTTTTCTCATGGTCATAAAGAGGAACATTAAAATCCTCCTTGAAGATCCATCTACCAAAGTAATCTTTTCTCTTTGTATGAGACAGAGTTTCACGTACCTTTTTCCTAGAGTTTTTAAATATTTGGAGCATACATATTAACAATATAACATACATTATTTTGGTCAATGCTAGTAATTTTAGCCACCATGTAATGTTTACTAGCATTCAAAACAGTTCCTAAGTAGTGGGATTTATTCCATAAAATCAGAGTTCCCCTTGAAGCTCCTTTTAAATTACTTGCTTTTAAACAATAATCTTTAAAAGACTTAATTTGTTTAGCTATCTCCTTCTCCATCTTTGCTCCTTGTAGCAAAAGAAAATCCAGCTTATGCTCCCTAAGAAAATTCCTAACAAAATCAAGATTATAACTACTATTCAATCCCCTAATATTCCAAGTAAGAATTTTCTTGTTTTTTTTAGGGGTAAAATCTAGAATAGTTTCCTATCTTCCATTAGCAATATTCTGCAAACTTTTTATTTCTCTAGTTTTTCCAGAAGATTTCCTTCTAGATTTCTCCAGAGTTCCAACATTTGGTTTCACCTTGACTTGCTACTCTAGTTTACTATATAAGTCTCTACTCCTTTAGGAACTATATTACTTTTCTTTTCCATCCTTTTCATTTGACTCGATTTATGTTTCAAATCCTTCCCTTCCAAATTCTTCTCTTCGATTTCAAAATTATTCCTAAAGGGAACAATTTCTTTGCATAAGGGTGTCTCAAGAGGCTTAGGAATAACATTCTAAATTTCAATAAGCCGGATATTCTAGGATTCTCCTAGCATCATCGATCTACTTCTATCATTTAGAATTTCACCCTCCTCTAATTCCTCCATCCCAACTAGATCTTCCCTATTTGTATCATTCTTCTTACAAATGGCTAATTGCTTCGCCATGTCCACCATATTCTCTATATTTTTCTCAAGTGAGGAAAAGTCTAACATCACCCCAACTTCCTAATTTTCACTACTCAAGTTTCCCTTCAAGGAAGAATTTGGCATTATTCTAATTTCTTGAAGTTCTAGATTCAGATTATACTTCACACCCTTTGCATGAATAACTTTACATTTCCAAATTTTATTCTAGGTTTTCACTTCTTTCTTTTTATCTTCCTTATCAGTCTTAGGATAACTCTTGCCTTTGTTAGGATAATTTTTTTCCCATTGACCTTATTTTTTATAGGAAAAATAGGCATTTGGGAGATCTTCATATATAATTTCTTGTATACTTTTCCCATGTTTGAAAATTAGTTCCAATTTTTCAGGGAGATGATTCAAGTTTGCCACTTTCACATATAATCTTTCACTCTGAAGTTTAGATTTTGAAGCTGTTGGATGGTCCAGTGAAATTAGTTCCCCAAAAGAACTAGCAATTCCCTTAAAGATATCTTTATGCCAAAATTATAAAGGGAGACTAGGAAGTCTAACCTAGATTAGAGTAGTTAAGAAGAAGGCATTAGATAAATCAATATTTGGTTCCCATTTTTTAATAGTGAGAGTACTTTTACCAAACGACCATGGACCTCCACAAAGAACCATATTTATATCTTATTTGAAATTAAAAACAAATGAAAGGAGTCCATTGAACATAGGAGCAATATTAACTTGACCATATATAACTCATTTCCATTTAATCATATTTTTTGAAGTTTCTATATCTGGTCTAGCCCCCATGAATTATTTTATAGGAGTAAATTCTACAGAAGATATAAAGAAATCCATGATCGGGTTTGGAATAAATATTTACTCACCTTTCTCCTAGCAAGATTTCAAATTAACTAGTCGGAAAGATGATTTTCCACCAGGTTTCCTACCAAATAAGGAAGACCATGTCCATTGATCACCTCACCATTTTCATAAATGGTGCTCATTACTAAGATGTATATGATAACAATTTAAGAAGTTTATTCATTACTTGTAATATTTTTCAAGAATGTTCTCGTGATATATTGTCCCTAGATAGTGGATGTAGTAACTATATGATTGTAATAAATATTTATTTGCTATTTCAGATGATTTTGTAAAATATGAAGTAAAGATGGGAAATGATAGTAAATTATCTATAATTGGAAAAGATGTTATAAATGTCTTGACCAAAAATGGAGGAAAATGGTTTATTCCTAATGTGTCTTTTGTAGCTAGATTAAATCACAATCTCATGACTATTGGTCAACTACTATGAAAAGGTTACAAGGTTCCTTTGATAATGATGTTTGTGTAACCTTAGAGAGAAATCCTAGTAAGAGGTTAATTAGAAGGGTCAACATGACACAAAATCTAATGTTTCCACTCCAAATCCATTGCATTCAAGGAGGAGAAGAAGTCAATTTCAAAACAATATTTTCAAACTATTCATGGCTATGGCATTTGAGGTATGGTTATCTTCATTTTGATGCTTTGACCTTGTTGCAAAAGAAAAATATGCTGAAAAGATTACCTCAAACAGTGCAACCACCAAGTTCATGCGAAAGTTTTATGCTAGAAAAACAACATAAAGAAAGCTTTCTAGAAGGAGATTCATGAAGAGAAAGAGTACCATTAGAATTGGTTGACACTGATATATGTGGACATATGAAAACTCCATCTTTAGGATGGAGTATATATTTCTTAACATTTATTTATTATTTTAGTAGGAAGACTTGGATATACTTTCTAATAAAAGAGTGAAGCTTTTGAAAATTTCAAGGAATCTAAAACTTTGGTTGAAAAACAATGTGGTTTCTTTATCAAGGTATTACAATCCAATTGAGGTGGTGAATTGCATTCTAATGGGTTTGTAGAGTTTTATAGACATCATGGAACTAAGTAGTTTACCATAAGGTAGACAAAAAAAAATGACATAATGAAGAGTAAGCCCACAATTATACAGAAATGGAAAGGAATATGTTGAACACCAAAAATAAATCCAATGAGTTTTGGGTAGAAGCAGTAGCATGTGTTGTATATATCTTGAATGAGAGTCCTACAAGGATTGTTAAGAAAAAAATTCCATAAGAGGAGTGTAATGGTAAGAAATACAAAGCATCCCATTTTAGAATTTTTGGTGCCAACAAAGAGTATATAAAGGATATTTTTAAGAGATTTAAAATGATGAATTATAATCCAGTATCAACTCCAATTGCAATGGGAAAAAAAATTAGCAAGTAGCAGAAGGGCTCAAAATATTGACCCAACTATGTTAAGAAGACTTGTTGGTAATTTAATGTATATGAAAGCTATAAGGCCAGATATCATGTATGATGTAAGTTTGATCTCGATGTTCATAGAGTCACCACAAAGTTCTCACTAGAAAGTTTGAAAAAGGATATTGAGATAGGTTGTAGGAACAATAGGATATGAAATCTTATAATCCAAAGCTAATAGTTTTGGTTTGATTGGTTATACTAACAATGATTTTATAGGAAGCATTGATGATAAGAAGAACACTTTTGGGTAAATCTTTGACTTTGGATAAGGAGTTGTATCATGGGCATCAAAGGAGAATCCTATAGTGATGATCTTATCAGTTGTAGCATAATATGTAGTTTCCACTTCCACATCATGTCAAGTAGTATAGATGTGTCAAGTTCTCCTAGATCTACAACATAGTCAAGAAGAAACAACACCAATCCTTTGTAATAACAAATGAACAATTGTATTATCCAAGAATCACATATTTCCTAAAAGGAGAAAACATATTGATACAAGGTACCACTTCATTAGGAAATTGATTTAAAATGGAGAAGTCTACTTCAAAATTTGGAAATTTGAAGAACAAATGGTAAATATTTTTAATAAGGCATTATGAAAAAATAACTTTGAATATTTGTAAGAATTATTGGGTATTATTGATGCAAAATATTTTGATGGTAGAAATTAAGGAGGAGTGTTGGTGGGTAGTAATTTCTTTCACTAACCGACCATCCAAAGGCTACACAAAGTCATTCACTATCCATCCACAACCAACAATCTATTGTCTTAGCCATATTCAACAAACACTTTGTCATTTAGAACCATTCATCTATAGGCCACTCATCTACAAAATTTAATATATTATAATCTATTTCAATTATACAGTGTTGTCACACCTCTATAAATAAAGGGAATATATAATGTAATCAACAAGGTAGTAAGGCAAGAAAATTAGTTTTATTTTTTTCTTGTATTTCTTTTGCCTTCAACTTTTCAATGCAAAATCCAAACAACTATTTATCTCTTGAGATGTAGATTCACCATTGAAGATGGTTTGTAGTGCAAGAATATACTTCAAGTGATATAAATGATTCAATAGCACAAAGATGTGATTGGAGGTGGAAGGGATGAGTAAAGAAGATGGTGTTGAGAAAACTTGGGGAGGGCATTTCATCAGTTATATCAAAGGAATTTTTGAAATTATACTAGTGGTATTTGGATAAGAATGTATGAAAAGAGAAATAGAAGGATAAGAATCTTAATGATAACAATTGGTAGCTATAATTCTCAATCTAAAGCTAATCCTACATCTATCTATCTATCTATCTATCTACACACACACACACATTATATATATATATATATATAGCCAGAGAGAGAGAGAGAGAGAGAGAGAGAGAGAGAGAGAGAGAGAGAGAGAGAGAGAGAGAGAGAGTTGGGGAAGACACTTTTAGTAATTGATATTATCAATTTATAGTCATAAAAAGCATGCCACATCTCTCTTTTTGACATTCCTAGTTACTTGTTTATGTGGTATTTGGTGGAATTTGACATGGTCAACCTTTATTTTGAATATTGATTAAGGATAAATTAAGTTGATTATCTTAATCTTATGACCTTGCATGAAATTGTGTAATATATTAATTAATATGATTAGAAAGCTTTATCAGATGGATAGATATATGTTTAAGGGGATGTAAAATTTGATTGTTATATGATTATGTAATGTTGTTTCATGATATGATGTTCATGACTATGATAATGATTTTTGTATTTAATTATATGATTCATTATGGATACTCACTCATTTGTTGTGGTGAGTGTCTAACCACTTGCAAGTTTGACAAGATAAGGGTGTACTTGAGGTAGAGAAGGCTAGCCTCTCCAAAGGGGATGGTTAGATAACTAGGAAACCCACACACCACTTAGATACTAGATTTTGAATTAATTTATAATTTAAGTTTTATCACTATCCTAATTTGAATGATAAAAATGTGATTATAAAATAATGTTGATTATGGTTTCAATTAAAAAATTTAATAGGAAATACTCCATGTGATATGAAATGATAGGCATCCACAGTGGAAGAGATTATGAACTTGAAATAATTGCATTTCCCTTATTGTTTGTTGAAAAGAATAAAGGAATAGTTCACATATATTGTTACTAAAAATATGAATTTAATAAGAGATGCCAATATATTGCATACAAAATTAATGTTTAGAGAACTTAGAAATAAGAATACCTTCATTTAGATATTTATATATTTTAATTTTAAGAAATTAGACAAGGTCATTGTTGATTTCTAAGCTTTGTTTCCTAAATTATTGTCCAACAATTAGTTATTTTCTAGGCAACGTTGGTCACTCATCAATGCACTGAGCCATATAGGGAAGACCAAGAACATGGACCTTTTTATGTTTCACTCCATTCCAAACAAGTCAAAGATTGTTGAGTGCCCTATATAGACCGAGCTACAATGTATGTTGAGAAAAGTATATGGAGACTAAGTTTAGTTTATGCAAACAAAGTTAGCAAATTTTGAGTCTATAAAAGATGAGAGACTACATGAATATTATTTATGATTAAGTGTTAGAACATTCAATTTCCAAGTATACTAGCTTTGGCATATGTCTTTGAAATGGCACAAACACTTATGTAAATCATTTTAGCCAAATTCTACATGATATTTATGGATTGTAGAGACAACTACGGAGAAAATTACACATTTTTTCAAAAGGAATTAGTCCAAAGAAAACTAGATTAAAATTTTGAAAAATAAAAAAGGTTAAATGGAGAAAGGATGAATTATAGGTTGTTAATTATGATCTAGAACAACCATGTCTATTTAAGGAGAGATCTAACCCTAGATCATTATGAAGTGATATAGAATTGTGGTGTATATATATGGGAGTAAGATAGAAGCATGAACGAGTGAACAAGCTAAGAATAGAGCATGAAAGGCTATGTTTGATAAAGAGACTAGACAGAGAAACCTAGTAGTAAAGGAAAGAACATAGAAGACCAAATAAGGAGATCATATTTAGACATAGAAGAGTGAATATTAATAAACAACTTTGTGAGAGAAAACCAAAGGGTCAAGGATTGAGACATTATAACATGTGAATTAGGAAAAATCTTTTAACAGAGTGGCTTTAATAGACCTTGTTAAAATCTTCTAACATAGTTCTTGCCTTATTATAAGTTTAAATCATTTAAACAAGGTATACTTAATAGCCTTGTATTTATTTTAACCGAGAAGACCCCTCATAGGGTAGATCATCATAAGTGATCAAATTTTAGCCCTAATAGGAATATTCTTTTATAGTAGCAATAAAGATTTGTGGGTGTCATCCCCACCCTAGTTTTACCTTCACCTTGGAGGGTTTCTAGGTTATTAGAATCTTTGTATTATTAGTTTGTTTATAGTTTATGATTATATGCTATGGGTATTGGAAATATAAGGGGAGTAACTAAGAGGTGGGGTGAATTAGTTATCGCTAAAATAAATCCCAGATCCCTTAGATGTCAATTAAAAAATTTAGACTAATAATATTGGTTGCTACTGTTACTCAGTAAACACACTGAAAATTTGTTGTAACTCTGTAAATCCAGAGTGTGATCATTTTAGCAAATCTTAAGATGTTATTAGTAATTACTTGCAAGCATGAAAAAAATAACATGGACACATGAGACACTAAGTTTTAACATGGAAACCCAATATGGGAAAAACCATCAATGTAACTAGTTACTATTTTTCACTCTTCTAAAGTGAGCCCTATTAGGAGTCAACCTTGTTAAAGGTTACAAAACACACTTTTAGGTGTGATCTTGTTAAAGGATTTAATCACCCTATTAGGAGTGGCCTTGCAAAAAGTCTTGGGACAATTCAATGGAATTGACACCTTGTGAGAGGATTTACAAATGGTTGTTAAACCAACTTTGTTAAGAGATTTTAGATCACTGATGCAATGGTTAGAGAGTAACAATCAAATGATCTGATTGAGATGCAACTAAATTACTAATTACAGATCTCTATTCTAGTTTATATTTAGTCCTTCCTAATCGAATGATACTTTTCTGCTCCACAAGGATATCTGCTTATCCTTTAGGTCCACTTACTCTCTTCTTATTTCTTTCAACTCATTCAACTTGCATCTCATCACGTACATTGAAATTATAACTTGACCATTTACTTATACCTTTCAGATTGTCAAGTCAGCTCAAATACAAATTTGAATAACCAATATTCATCACCTCAATTAGCTAGAATCAATAGGTAAACTAATTAAGCTTTACATGCCAAAATAAGAAAATCCTTTGGTAGTTGACCTAGCTCGATAGAAATTGATTCTGAAATGATTTCATGTGTTAACCGACAAAAGCTTGGTTAAGACTACAAACTTACAAAATTTCTTTTGTAACTAAGTGAACTTGGTAAATACTAACTTTGTTCAACTTTCCCTTTGTTAATTAAGTGAGCTCAGTTAATAGTATTTTCTACATAACTTCCTTTGATGCCCGAGTGAGCTTGGTAGAAACTTCCTTCTACACAGAATAAACTTAGGAATGTTTGGTAGACTAGAAAAACTATCTTCACTGACCAAGTGAGCTTGGCATGCACTGACTAGCAACTGATATGACATTTGTGAAACATCAAGGACAACACATAATTAATCAACTGTATTCAATAATGGAATCTAAGATATGAGATGGATGAGAAGTGAATGTAGCTAATCTGTTGTTTTGATTAAGGAGCAATAATTTTTATAGATCCTAATTCACCCCCCGCTCTTAGTATCTTGTTTTGCAATAAGACATCCAATAATTGGTACTAGAGCTTCATTATCTAAAAAGAATTCTAACAACTAGAGAGTTTAGATTTTGGAGATGGAAGCTTGCAAATTGAAAAAGATCATTGAGAATTAGATGATTGACATCCAACTCATAATGAAGTAACTTGAAGCAAAAAAATAAGAGTTAAATAAATCCTTAAAGTAAAGGAAAGATATGGCTATTGAGAAGAATGATACGTTATATAAGAAAGTATATACCAAAGGATTTTTGAATAATAGAAAGTCCAATGAAAGTAAAGCAGCTGCAAAAGACTTATTGGAGAAGAACAAGATTTTGAATGAAGAAGTTAGAGGATTAAGGAGAGAGCATGAAATCTAGTCAGTGAGATTATGTGAAGTGACTCAACAAAATAAGAAAGATGAAGAAGACAAGACCATGGTTGAAGAAGGAAAAAGAAAAATGGTAATTAGACTTGAAGAAAGGACATATGATGTGAAAAAGCTTACAAACAATTAGTTAGATATGATGAATCAATTACTACTTGAAAATCAAGAACTGATTAGGAAGGACATGGAGATCACAAATCTGAAGTCATAGAGGGACCAAGGAATGAGTTGATATTTTAGAAGGAAGTTCTTGGAAGAATGGAAAAACGTGGTGAAGCTATTAGATAATTTGAAGAACTAATAAGATCACCAAGGACACCTAGTGACACTTTTGGATTAGGACACAAAAAGTACCACTCATCTATTGTAGAAGGAGAATAATCTAAGAGTGGAGAGAAAAGAGATGCAAAACCTAAAGGAAAACCTACATGTCATCATTGTGGTAAACTTGGAAGCACAGTTTTTTTTTTTGTAGAAGCAAGAATGGTATTAAAAAATCTTAAACCTAAGTTTACTTAGAATTATTTTAATTGCAAGAAACAAGGATACCAAGAACATGAATGCTGCTCAAAGACAAGTGATACACCTATAACACCTAGATTTGAAGGACTTTGCTACATCTATCAGAAGTATGGATGTGGGGCTCATGAATGTAGATCCAAAGATAAATCTAATTGGAAATCTAAAAGTAAGACATATACAGCTAAGCAATATAACTCTTACAATTGAGATTACAACACATGGTATAATTATAATAATTGTGGAGAGTATGGAGACATTCTAGAAAACTGCATTAGGACCCATTTCAAAGGTAACTACAAGAAATGGTTGAATGGAAGCCTAGTTTGTTTAAGTTTTCACAAGGTTGGAAATGTTAGTAAAAATTTCAAGACTTGAGCACCACCACCAAACAATGAAAATAATAAAGTAAAAAGAAAGGTTGAGATACATACACCATAAACAAGATAGTACAAAAGCTGGAGGAAGTGGAGAAAGTGAAGTTAAGATCACCCAATCCAATGGATTAAGTGATCACACCACATCCAAGTAAGAAAAGAAGATATGTAAGGAAATGTATACTTGAATAGTATATTATACACTAGTTCCTTATGGGATAAGTGATTAAAAGTCCATATAAGCATGAATAAATATACATGAGGATAGATACAAGAGAAGAATTTGGAAGTGGAATCAATTACATTATCAAGTGCCAAGAATTAGTAATTTTGTCTGTATTGCCCAACCATTGCAGTATAGATGGAGAGCTTACATCAACTGAGGTGATGTGTTGGCTGAACTAAATATTATTGACCTAGAAGTGTAATAGTGATTGAGTATTTGAATGAAAAGAAGCCCAAACATAACATGTTGAAGTCAAGATAACTATTATGCACTTACTATAGTATATCATATTTATTATAGACCTAAATGAATAGATTGAAGGTATATATCAAATTTTGAATTTTTTTTTTCATTTATCCAACAATTTTGGTGCATAAAGGTGATTCAAAGGTGATCAAGGAAATTTGAGCAAAAGAACAAGCAAACCATATTGTGCCATTGGAAATTTTTGAAGAACTCATTTAAGTTTTTGTTCTTAGTTAAGTTTATTTTAAAGTTATTGAAGTAAATTTGTTTAAACCCTAGTTTAGAAATAACATCCACTGCATCCATATTTGGGAAGGAAATGTTGAAGGAAATTAATAGATTGTGAGGAATGATCAATGTTCTCCACCTAAATTCACAACATACCTTGACATTGTGATGACTGGAGATGAATGGGGTGCCTTTTTGGTGATTCTACGTACTATGTTGATGGTTCACAATGTTCAATTGTGTTACATATGCAAGATTAAAAAAATTGGAGACTACAAACTATGAGTAGCTTATGATAACTTATGTGACAATGGAGTTTTGAGAGATGAGAATAAGATTGTTAATGAGAAAGGGCTTACTCATGCCTAATAATTTATGAAGGTATTCAAAATTGAATGCAAAAATATTTTATTAAGCCGAGTTCATGATATGAAAATCTAGTTGGAATTTGGACCAGTAAATATTAACAAGGCAATCATTCATTGAGTTACTAGTTATCGTACCTTAGATAGACCGAAGATAGTGAGGTGTGCCACCAAAGATGTTGTTGAAAAAAAAATGAAGGCCAAGCATAATGGTCATGGAATATCAATTGATGAGATTGAAGATGTAGTTATTGATTTTGCAATGTGTATAATTGCACACAATTTCTATCAATCAAGATGACTAGATAATGTTCCTTGCATCACAGTCAACCTGGGTTATAAGATAGTGAAGAAAGATCATATTTATTATCTGCTGAGTTGTAGTTGCAAAAAGTATTAGAAATTTTTTGAGAAATAAGGAAGGAAAATAACACTTCTTGTACGTTTAGATATTTATTAGCTTGTACATTTTTCTACACACAAAATTAATTCCCTACTATCAGTATAGTTCCACAGGATAGGAGTAGACTAGGTACTTACCAAATAAAATTTCTAATTGAATAATTTGGAGAATTTTTTAAAGTAATCATGGATAATTATTTTTATGAATTCAAGAATAAGATGAAGAATAGGATGATGATACCAAAACTAGTGGCAGATCATTACTTTGATGATATACATTTCATGGTTGACACTAACTTCACCTATGCTTAGGTAGTACTACCAAGGGTTTTATTGCTAAGGCCAATACAATACAAAGTTAATGTAGATGAAGTTACTACAAAATTTATTGCATTTTTATTTGAGGAGATAGACAAGAATGTCAAGCCCTTTGACAATTATGAGACAACCAAGATCAAGATGGAAATGACAAAAGAAGTACCCAAAATGGATAAGAAATGAAACAAGATGATTGCAGATCTTGAGGAAAAATCTTGGAAATGGTCAAATCAAATTAACCGAGGACAAAGAAGAGGAGGAAGAATCTAGTGAAGACAAGGAATCAAATGATAAGGAACTAGTTGTTTTTGATCCCAAGGCAATAAAGAAAAATAAAGTAATCATTGTTGATCCTAAGGTGAAGGAGGACTTGAAGAAGAACAAAGAAAGAAGTCATGGTTCTAGAGCCCAAGACAAAGAGGAGAATTATTACAAGATCTAAGGTAGCTCAATCCCCATCCATAAAGGAAAAATGAATTCTATCGAAGAGCAAGTCAACCAAAGAAACAAAGGAAATCCTACGTAAGAGGATAAGGAGAAAATTGGTTGTTACACCTGATGAGGAGGAGCTTGATGAAGAGAGAAATTCAAATTGTACCTAGACTCCCTCTAGTGATCATTGATTAGGTATGTGAAGATATTAGAAAGTCAATAGGTATAGTAGGATTCAAGCAATTAAATTTTGATTCTTTAAAAAAGCTTGATTAGGAAAAGATAGAAAAGCCCATGATAGATGCGATGGCGAACTCAAATATACACCTATTGAATTGGGGAAAAGATATCCCTGAAGCTTTGTATAACAAATTAGATGCTAAATGGAAGTGGGCATTATGCACTAAGAGGAAAATAAGGGAAACTACATTGGCACAAAAAATACCCGATTTAGGGAAGATTCATATGTTTATGGCCCTAAAGTATTTTCTAAAGAAATTTGTACCTAAAGAGAGGGAATAGAAAAATTTGACAAATAAATCTCATGAATTTGAGTAGGATAGTATTATTATATGGAAGAAAGAATTTGGATTGATGATTCCACTAGGTGAAGAAGAGAAACAAGAAGAGGATAGAGATGCTAAAGGTTTGGAAGTTCAAGATAATGTTGAACTTGAAAAATTAGAAGAAGTAAGAAAACTAATAGAGGGGAATGAACAACAAAAAATTGTCACTAGTGAGGATATTCTTGATTCATCATCATCAAATCAAAATATATTAACTGAGGAACACTTGAAAAATGTTGACTCAAACACCTCAAACACATATCTACCCTACACCAATCTAATTTCTCTATAAATATAAGACTATCGACAAATTAAAATTGTACAAACCACTGGTTTTCATTTTACATTAGTTAGAGTGATTTATGACATGAGTGCCAAGTAGCAAGGCAAGGCAATTATTGTGTTTCTACAATTCACCCATGTCACAGATAGAAAAAACATTGAACAAGTGAAAGAAAAAAGATAAGAGTCGAGAGAGTTAGAAAATCAAAAAGAGCAAGAGGCTTTTCAAGCTCTTATAAAGTTGTTGAGTGTTGTGTCAACTAAAGCATGTTAACTATTACACCTATTCAATAGGTTACATCAACTCATCAAGAGCAAACATCTGGATCGAGCACCGAGAGGAAACAATTGTAAATATGACTACCTAGTGATAGTACCCCTCAATCATAGATAGTGGCATACAAAATTGATACACTAGAGGAGACAATCAGTTTTGATGAGGTCATCACACTACCTAAATATGACCTAGACAATATGACACTAGAGTAGATGCATAATTAACAAACTTGGATGAGTCACACATGATATTAAGGACATTTTTATTAATGCTTTTGAGATTCATAATGTGAATGAGAAATACCAAATTTTGGATTAGTTAGTGTGTATAGTTGATTAAGCACATACCGACGATATAGAGACCAATAATAAATTGTTACAATGGTCTAAGAAGAGATTTGAGCTCAAAGTTTTGGACAAAGTTTGAACTAAAGTTACAATCAAGTATGTTGAGATTTCTGACTTAGTAATGACTTTAAGAGGAATTTTGTCATTTATTCATTATTTATGCATGAAAATTTGTGATGTTGATTTCTTCATGTTAGAGAATTAACACTCTATTGATCCGATACAAGAAGACATGAAGGCTTGTACAATTTCTATCAGCAAGAATTCAATTTCAAGCTCACATTCTTATAATAATTTGGTTTATGATCAAGAGAGATTAGTTGAGTTGATGTCTAGAGTCAGTAGGCAAACATATATTTCCATACAATTCATATTATTACCCAATTTAAAGATTATTTAGAGGGAACCATCTGTGGCTTAGAATCTAATAAAGAGAGATGCACAACTTTTAACAATAGAGAACCCAATTCATCTAGCTTCCCCATTATAAATTCACATTCAAGTAATGGATTCAACAAGGTCAAGATAGAATCAAGGACTTCAAGAAATTTTAGCTAATCAAAAACTATTTTTGGACAAGCACGAGCTAACCCCTACAAACCCCAAGCCATAGAGAGAGAAAATAAGGGAGAAATCAAATATGAGAGAATAAAGGGGAAGTCAAAAGATTAGATTATAAGTAGAGTTATTAGTTGAACTTGTACATCATAGTTTAAATCAACATGTATATATATTGTATAGCATATTCATAGAAGATTCAATTTTTTCAAGACCAAATCACAATCTGAGGAGTACTATATTTTGTAATTCTGAATGAATTGCTAAGTCATGATAAAGTGTTTTTGCTACTAGTGTCAAAGGGGGGGATTGCTGATATATAAGCATTGTTTCCTATTAGTGTCTAACACTTAGTCATTTTCTAGGTAATGTTGGGTGTTCATCATTGTGACCAAGCCATTGAAAGAAGGCTGAGACATGGACTTGTTCATATTTCATTGCATGTCATACAAGTCAAAGGTTGTTGATCACCTAGTAGAGACTGAGCTACCATAGATGCTGAGAAATGCATATAGAGACTAAGGTTAGTTTATGCCAAGAAAGTTAGTAAATGTTGAGTCTAGAAGCTTAGAGATGACATGAATGTTAGTTATGACCAAGTATTAGGACATTTAATTGCCAAATAAACTAGTTTTGGCATATGTGTTTGAAATGACACAAACACTTATGCAAATTATTTTAGCCAACATATATGTGACCTTTTTGGATTGTAGACACAACTAAGGAGAAAATTATGTAATCTGTTAGCATGCGTTAATCCAAACGAAAGCATATTAACCAGTTGGAAAATTAGAAATGTTAAATGATAAAATAATGAATTATGGATCATTAATGATGATCTAGAACATTCTAGGATTTTCTATTTAAGGAGGGATCTAACCCTAGATCATTATGAAGTGATATAGAATTGTGGTATATGCATATAGGAGAAAGATAGAAGTGTGAAGGAGAGAACAAGTTAAGAAAAGAGCAAGAAAGGCTAAGTTTGATAAGGAGATTAAACAAAGCAACCTAGTAGTGAAGGGAAAAATAGATAAGATCAATTAATGAGATCAAATTTAGACATTATAGTGAGAAGATTTATAAACAGATTTGTGACAGAAAATTAAAAGATCATGTACTGAGACATTCTTACAAGTGAATGAGGGAAAATCTCTTAATAGAGTACTTTTAACTGACTTGTTCAAATCTCCTAATAGAGTGCTTACTTTATTGTAAGTTTAAATCATTTAATCAAGGTAGACTTAACATTCTTGTATTACTTATAACCGAACAAGCCCCTCATAGGGTAGATCATCAAAATTGATCAAATTGTAAACCTAATAGTCAAACTTTTTTGTTGTAGCAGGAAATATTGGTGGGTGTCGTCCCCATTCCAATTTTACCTTCACCTTGGAGGGTTTCTGGGTTACCAAAATCTTTGTGTTATGAGTTTGTATTTTCATAGATGTTATACTTGGATAGATATCATTTCAATATTAAATCTTATGATTATATAGGATGAGATCTAAGATATGAGATGAATTAATAGTGAATACAGTTAATGTATTTTTTTGTTTAAGAAGCTAAAAAATTTATAGATCTTGATTTACTGCCCCCTCTCAATATCTTGTTTCACAATAAGACTTCTAACAGGTTACAAGAGAAATATATTTATGCTTATTTTAGGTTAGCAATTTGAAAGATTGATAAAAACAACTAGGGGGAAGAAGAAGATAAGCAATGGCAGCGGTAGGAGGTTCTTGGAGATAAGCAATGACAACCGTTGGAGATTCTTGGGGAAACTCGAACTGATAATAAATGGCAATTTCATATTTCTTGTTCTTTTTTTTCTGATGCAATTCTTTTCATTTTAGAGTTGAATAATATGAGTTCTTTCTTTAATTGACATTTTAAGATTAAGATTTTAGTTCAAAAGTAATGCATGTATGGAATTCATGATCAATTGATATTGAATAGCACTGTTAAGTTATGATTTGCAGGCAGAATCCTGTAGAGTACAGGATGGGTAGAAAGTAATTTGATTAATTTAGGGATTAATTAGGCCAAAATGATATAAAGCCTTTTTTTGAGTAGTAAAATGTTGAACCCTATAATGGAAAAACCAATGGGCTGTATAACGAAATTGAAACCGAATATTTATAAGGAAGGGGCTGTTATTAGTAGGAGAATATCAAACCCGTCAATCCCTAAACCATCCCTTTGGGGAAGTATGATATGTAAGATGTAAATAAACCTTGTGCATAGACTTCACTCGTGATTGAAAATAAACAAATAAATAATGATATCACCGTGCCTCTCTCTCCAGTGAATGTTTGTACTCAGACTAACGTTCTGACAAATCTAAACCATCTAACTATCTCCAAAAATGCATTAAGATTGCTGTCGAACTCACGATTAGTGTAATTACCAGAAAATGTTCCATCTTCATCCAATGGCATTAATTTGGCCACAAAACTTGCAACTTGAACTATCGCCAACTCTCAGAAATTGAGTCACTTTAGCAGCAAAATTTTCACCTAGAGGCATGGTGTAAACCTAGAATTTTCAAGCTTACTCTCTACTTATTCTTTCTTTTCAATACACACATCCTCCTTATTGGAGTTACTTAATAAATGAATCACCTATGAAGGTTAGATACAATAGAAGAGTACCTTCATCAAATATTAAGCCATAACATTTAGGAGTAGTGAGTAGGTGAGAAACTATTCAATTATGGTTAAAACTATGGAAAAACAATATTGTGGAAACATACAGTTGCTTTAATAGTATCGTTATCATAATTTTGTGAAGTTGTTTGATTAATGTTAACATTGTGGAGAAGCAATACTGTAAAATAGATAACTGATTTAATAATATCAGTATCGGATTCTTAGTTTCTAAAGTGTAAGTAGGGTACGACATGTGTTGAAATTGATTAAAATACCTGAATATAAAAGTTCTGGTTCCAATAGTTTAATCCTCTTATGTATTCACAGTCTGTACAAACAAAACCATTGTGTGGTGAAAAGTGATTAAATCTAAAACTAGTAATGAATGCAGTTGATGAATCTGGCACTAGTGTAGATTCAATTCCCATACAAGTTATCATTATACGATGCATTTCCTAATTAAAAGTGATAGTTGTATGATGTTTCTTGTTGATTACCCGACTTTCCATATTTCCACGATAGGCCACCTAAGCAATAATGCCCTTATTTCGAACATATTTGAAATGTTTAGATAGAAAATTGAAACTATTTTTTGTTCAACAAAAACATTTGATTTCTATAAGCTGTTATAGAATATTTAGTATCTAATACTGATTATTTAAGAGGCTTCTCCGAGTTGTATTGTAATGCTGGTTACATGCTGGAATCTTGAGATGTGATCCCTATTTGTCTTGAGTATTTTTATTTAATCCTTCATGGAATGGGTTTAATGTGGTTTTAAATGGGAGGGTTAGAAATGGATACATTCTATTTTTGTTTCTCTCTACACACTAGTATTGTTAGAATGGACTCGTTATGCTTCATTTCTTCTATCAACTAATTTTGGCTTCAAAATGTTTGGCCAAGCTATATCAATTTTTACGGATTTGTGTAGATATGTTGTATTTTATTATCCTTGTAGATATATCATTTTATCATTTATTGCATAAAATATGCTGCTATTTTTCCTACAACATTTTGTGTTTAGGCTACTTAGGCGTATGTGGAAAGTAGTATGTTACACGATTGTATGGAATTCATTTGATCTTCTTGTTCTGAGTTTTTAGGCTTCTTGTACCAAGGCTAGGGTATTCTTCATGTTAGGAGGGACCTCAAGGAGTTGAACACTCTGTGGTTGGTGTGGTAAAAGCACATGGGCCACACTCCTATCTCAAATAGTAGATAAATGATGTTTTGATTGCTATCAAGACTGAATCTTATAGATGAACACATGTTTGAAGCATTTGGTTAACTCTACCTAGGATGCAATGTCATCCTATAATGATCATTATGATGTAAGTTTGAATAATGGATATTGAATCTATAATGGTCTTGACATACTATTTAATTATGTATATGACAAGAATATGATAGATGTACGATGTGTAGATCAATCTCTCAAACAATGTATAGTATTTACTTTTGGTTATGGAAAACTCTATTGTTAAATCATGATTATTGAATTTTCAAATGAGTCTTTTATTGTTTATAATCATATTTCTTCCAATTATAGATGTGATAATTGTCGAATAGGACATGGATCTTACATGACATACTTATGATTCTCGCCTTCATGCATTCTGTAAAAAGTTCCTACTTCAACATGGGCACAACCATAATCGAACTTATTAAACTCCCACTAAACAAGCTTTTAATGCACAACTCCCAATTTTGTAACTTAGTATAATAATATTAAGAATATTATTCTCTACATCCATAAAACAGATATGGTAGGCAAGCAATTCCATGCATATTATTAATCTTTTTAGAAGATAAATTCTTCCATCACTAATACCAATATGAAAGGCATGCAATTCCATCCATATTATTAATCATTTTAGAAGACATATTATGCCATTACTAATATTTAAGTTGATAAAAAATAAATTGAGACCATGAGTCATTGGAATTTATCTATTTTTAATTGAAAATAATATAGATTATAAATAAAAGAATGTAGCAACATGTGCAAGAGAAAGGACATTTTCAAGAACATTATAGTAGTTACCAAACTTTTCTAAGATGACAAAAAATTTACATTATTATAAAAATGACAAATTTTGTAAATATTAACAATATCTTCTTAATATAAAGTCAATAATAATAGTTTTATAAAGAACTAAAACAACAAAACATGTGTTACCAAAGAGAAACACCAATCAGTTGGAAAACATTCCTTTTACATTCTTAAGACTATATTACTAGCACTTGTACCAAGTGCTACAAGGTTGTAGCCGATATCATTTATCAATTTCCATATTCAATAACATTGATTATTCAGATTTGTACTCGAACAAAAATAATATTTATAATTGTATCCTTCTGATTACATTTGTTTGGCTTCCAAGATGAATGAGTTTTATGTAGTCAAACAAAAATAATATTTATAATTGTATCCTTATGATTACATTTTTTTGGCTTCCGAAAGGAATGAGTTTCATTATGCTGGTGATGGGCCCTAAAGGTTGTCCAAAACAATTCATTCACTGATAAATAGTGCATGCACCAAAGCTCTAAATAAATTCATGGATATTGAAAAGTGTAAAGGAACATATTTTCCAAATAACGATGGAAATGCCAAAATAAAACCATTATATTGCCTTTTCAATATGTAGAAGAAGGTTTCAATGTGTAGAAGAAGGCTTCACAAATCAACATACTCAACATTATTATGAAGCATTAATATTCATCTAAATCAAGGATAAATATAGAATATTAACTGACTTGAGAGTGACATTTCATCCAAAAAAGAATACCGATAAAAGAGTAGATTGAATTACATTTTGCTACAAATAAGTTGTTAGATTTCATCAGTGGTTACAAACATTCATAACTTGGAGGAGAGGTTTCATTTAATAATGCAATTAAACAAACATCTTTAGAGGGATCTCCATTTATGTCTTGGAGAAGCCAAATGAAATTTCTACTATGTAAGCCAAGTAAAACAATATTAATAATGGAAGAAAAAGGAGGTGGGACACCATAGCAATCATATTGCAAGCTCATCAAGTTTCATCTCTTTAGTCCCTATTAACCTTTTATAAATTGAAATGGTCAAAGAAATAAAAGATAGAAAGTAATACTAACAATAGATAACTAAATTCATGAATTCTTATGTGAAATAGAAAAGATTTTTTAATAACACATTGAGCTTGAAAGATGTCATTTATGTTATAGCTAGAAAAATTCATTTTAGAGATAAAATAAACAAGAAGCAATTGTATTTTGGAATCAGATAAAACATATCTACAACCATGTATATGCATTATTTTAACTTATGGGTCGATACTACAAGCTAAAAAGAATAAAACCAGCAAATGAGGCCAAGCACACAATGAAACTATCATGATTAACTCAAGAACTATCTATAGGATGAAAGAGATTTCAATAATGAAAGGAAGATAAGGCATCAAGGAAGATATAGTTCATTTGGAGGTTTAGACTTTTAGTCAGGTATTAAACACAATAGTATTGAGATACCAATATTGGAGAAATAAGAACATGTATGTGATTGCATATTTCACAAACTCTAAGTATATTCATTTTACTAATATCAAAGTTTCAGTTTATATTGTATAATAATTGCTTCAACATAGCATATGGAGGATATCATATCAAAATGATAAATTAAAGAAAGTGAAATATGATGTAAGCATGTTTTATAGAGAAGAGTTTTATTTTAGAGCCTCAATTAAGGAAAGAGAAACACAATATGGCTTAATGGATCATTGTTTTATAAGTTGTTGAGACTTGTAGAAAATATTGTCATAGTTAAAAAATGTTTAGGAACAACTCCTTGGAAGACTTGCACGAATCAAAGAAGAAAAAATATTAAAATTGTGCATGATAAATTTAGTATCCTAAGAAAATGGTTGTGTTGTGTTGTGGACCTTACCAAATGTATCAGGAAAATGTGTGTGTGTGTGTGTGTGTGTGTGTGTGTGAGCATTAAGTGGCATATGAAAATAGTTGTGTTGAGTTATGTACCTTAGATTTGTTAGAGAGAGCATTATTGCAACCAGGCTTATTCTTATTTCTTTGAGATTGTTTGTAAGTTATCTTGTATTTTGGATTATTTCTCAAAGGAGAATATTGGTTGAATCCGAAGGTCATTCAATGCTTTATCTCTAGCCATAGATATGAATGCCAACCTCTGCCTTCCTATCTTTTGAATATCAATTGTTTCTTTTTGTAGTTTTAGACATTGAGATTTGTGTATAGTTATAGCCCATCCCATTGTGAGAAGTATTTGGCTTTGACTACCTAGTGACATAGGAGTTATGAGTACAATCTTGGGGCCATCTTCATTCTATGGGGATCCAGTATAATTATTGATCCTTGTGGTAACATACATTGGAATATTAGATGGTTTGGAACCAAGACTATACACAATATTGATTACCTCACCAAGAGATCCAGTTATAAGACTTGCTTGTGTCCATATGTTTTTCTTGAGCATGATGTGTTGGCCATTACAAAGTAGCATTTATTTTTTGAGTTTTTCATCAGCAATTGTATTGTCCATTTTTTTTCTCATGTTTTCTACAATACTTATTGCAATAGGGTAGTTGAAATTTTTCAAAATAGTAGACTAACCAAATCATTTGTAGCAAATAGGTGCATTGAGTAGTCAAATTCTTCCCTTTCAGATGATGTTACTTGTTTCTCTATTTAGGTCATCAACAACTGCCAATATTCTTGTCTTGGCTTTTCATTTTCTATGTCTTGTAACATTTGACTAAACTATGTTTGCATTGTACTTTCACCATGTATGTTGAATGCAAAAGTTTCTTTAGGAGCTAGTGCCAATAGTTGGCTTCCTTGTTCTAGTCTCTCGCTCTTGAGTGAATTTCACATGCAGGTAATCAAGTAGTATTTTCCTATACTAGTTGTCCCTTGAATGATCATGTGAAGTTATTTTGCACTCGAGAAATTCTTGTAGTTTGTAGTTACTTTGAAAGAAATTTCTTGCTTTATTGATAATATATAGCTTGGGATGTCCAAGTTAGACAACATGTTTTCCTCTTGCCAATTTGTTTTCTTTTCATTTATGAATTGTGTTGCAATTACATGTAAAGGTTCTAGTATTGTAACCAAATCCCATCTATTGTTGTGATAAAACTCACAAATACTAAGCATGTCAAGTTCACTTTCACTGACACTACTTGAGGGCACCATTTGTGAAAACAATTGCCATTCATTTAGCTCTATTGTTTTGACCATGTTGGTATCACTATTACTTTCATCTTCTTCTAAGGTTACGTCCTTTTGGGTAATGTGATTGACATGCCATACATAATATCCTAGTACATTTATTTGCTTCTAGTTTGTAATAATTTTATCCTTTGTAAGCCCTATTTTGATCTCTATATGACAAAAATATTTATGTAAGAGTAGCTCACTCCAACAAAATTTATGAAATTGCTCTGACTCCTCATCTAGGATGTTGTAGAACTTTGGTTAGATATTGAAAATGGTTTTTACTAGTCTACTTTTCTACTTGCTTTGTTTGTGATTTACAGAATAGGTATATGAGCTTGTAGATTCAAGAAGTGTTAGTGTTTCAAGCTCTAGGTGCTGTTAAGTGTAGCTATGCTAGTAGGTAGACTGCAATTTTCTTTCAACCTTTTCTTTGTTATCCATTGGAACATTTTTCATCCAACATTCAAGGATGCAAAAACACAAAAACATATGACAAGTGGTATTTTTTGGAGTATGTGACATGTTTCTTGTGCCCCTATATCATGCTCTACAACAATCTTTGTTATGAACTTTCAATATACAATGATGGCTAGCATGTCTTCTTGTTATGTTGTCTATATTCTTTTTAGCATATTGATACAAGTACCAATGCTTTCTCTACTTTTGATGCATATTTGGCCATGGACTTGAGAATAAGGGCTCATGAGATAACTAGCTAACAATCTATATTTTCTCTCTAGTTTTTCAACATATCTTTGTTGTGTATATTTATCCTATAATCGTTTCATGCAGGTGCATATTTGGGTAAAAGTACAAAGTTGTGTCATGTTTTAGGCTAACTTATCAGAACAAATGAATTTGAGTATTTCTATCTAAAAATCAATTTTGTTTAAACATATGATCTAGATAAATTTATTCTAGCTAAGTTATATATGGTCTCACACATTTCCAATTGGAAATGTCTATCAAATGCATGTTTTATACTAGTTTGTATCCAATTACTAGAGAAATAAAATTATTTCAAAAAAATGGCATTTCAATAACTCTTACTATTTTTTATGATTTTTTTTAATACCATAGAAACGCTATTTTATGGACCTCAATGTCAAGAATATTCTCATATAGAATTTATAGTGTCTCAACTAGATATGGTATATTGTAATTAAAAAATTCTATAGGCACATATTTTAACACTCAAAATGATGTTGATTTTGTGAAAGAAACATTACTAAACAATGCTTCAAAAAAATTCAAAAAAATATTACATTCTAGAGGAGAGAGTCCTCTTCTAGAATCTATAATTTTTCTTTTGGTTATAATAGATTTGTTTTGAAATATATTGTGGGAGATGAAAACTATCAATTTCAAGTGATTTTAAATTTGAATCATTATAACAGAGAAAATATAGGTCTAAAGATAATTTTTATTTTGGATTGTTCTAGCTCTATATTTTATCTATAACATAGTCTAAGATCAAAGGGAAATGAGTTTAATTCCACATAGTTTTGTGTTGGGAACTAGACCCCTAATTTTCAACATTTTTCAGCAACTAAAAAATCATCTATAAAAATTAGGAAAATATATTAATTCCTATTGCAAATAGTTATAAAAAGGTATAATCCTAAAATTCTTCCATTTCTACACATTTCATTAGTTTACTTTATTTTAAAATTCTAAATAATAACACCAATTTTATGTCAATGATGTTGAACAGTTATAGTTTTGTTAGCTTTTTCCTATACAAAAGGTTGACATAGGTTTGTTCTTTTACCCTTTTTTAATCCCATCACTATCACATGACAGAGTGGAGACATTTTTTTCTTTCCATAGAGCTCTGTATCGACACTCCATTTTTTACCCTTCTTCTGTAAACATGTTCCCTCTTTATATTTTGTGTCTATGGACATGGTCAATAATTTTGTCATAGTCATGTACATGATCTATAATGATTATCTTAGTTGTGTTGAGCATGCATGGATCATCTAGCGAAGCTTGAAATATTGTATTGCTACATCTTGAGGGTTATAAGCACATAAATACATGTCAAAAAAATTGCATGCTTTTTCAACCTCTGCATCATTTTTCCATATCTGGTGCATTTTTTAGCCAAATAAATCTATGTATGTGTGCAATCCCTCTATGTTTCCATTCATATTTGTACCAATAGCCCTTTACACCAAGAAGTTTTTAGATCACCTCTTCACAAAAAATTGTGAATCGTTGACACAAGTAAAATGATGTGGTGTGTCGATTGTTTATTATCTTTTCAAAAAAAAATTTGCTTGACCACATTTTGATAGGTGTGTCATGTGCAAACAAACATTTTAAATTTGGCCACTATATGTCTTCTACACTTAATGTGAAAAATAGTGTTGGTGCTCCTAGTTGATTGATCATGTTTGTTAATTCTAATTAATACTTTTTCCAATGTGGTCTTGTGCCTCTAATTTAAGATCCAAAGTGCACGAGTTCCACTGCAATTTGTGAGTTTGGGAGGTTTTCTAGATGACATTGAGGACTTTTGATGGTGACTCGTATCTTCTTTTCAATATTTCTCTTCATGAAGACTACTGCAAGGGCTTGACTATGATGTCACAACATAAGATTGTAGATAAAATATTGGAACCGAGGTTTCCTTCCAAACCTATTGTCATGAAACCTCATTAAGTGTAATACATACTTATGGAATTGTACCTCTTGTAGTCATGGTTTCATATTTTGTGTAGAACCTCTAGGGAAGAGAGTAGGAAAAGTCATATCCAACAACCCGTCGGTGTTATATTCATTTATTGGAGAAGGGTCTAATAATTGATGACATCATTGATATTGTCCTCTAGATCCAATATTTTCTTAATAATTTCCATCTCGTGATATCTATTTGTCAATTTTAAAATGAATTATGATGTGCATGGAACACTATTAGATCTCCATCAATTTCCATCTCGTTATCTGGTATCACCATCTCTTTCTCTATTTCATTTCTATTAAGCATGCTCAAAACATCTATTCTTATTTATGGGATTTATGCTAAGCATTCAACATCTATGATGGCATCACTATAATATGGTTCATGTTTGACTTTTTATTACAATGCATCTATAACATGACTTCTACTCATGTAACAATAATAATAATGTCCTATTGTATGCTCTCTTTTAATAATGAGTACATCTAGTTCCTGTGTTCTTCATGGAAGCACTTTTACAATGTATTTATGTATTGTGCAAAGCTTATTGTGTATCCATTTTATTTATACTGCCCCCTAAAAGTATAGATGACTTGTAATACTGGTTGTATTCTAGAAATAAGCATCTCTTCCACCTAGGTTAGTCTTTTCAACACAAGAGTTTGCTCTCTCAGGTCCATGTTGTTCATTGGTGAGATATGATGTATCACTTTCTCATTGAAGCATCTCCTAGAAGATGAATTTAAGCTTGATGACTATAAAAGCATGCCTAGATACACATTCTTTACACGTAGTGCATATTTGTAAGTTTTCTAAGGAGTCTGTTCGGTGCCAAAATCTTTTTATAAAGTTAGCATTACCAACTACTGGTGTTTTGACTTCTGACTCTTATTGTTTCTTGGCTTCTTTATGTGATGCATAGTACTATCAATTATAATCTTGTTGTTCTTGTCTATCTGTTTCTTTTGCACATCTACGAATAACTATTTCATCTCTATGGCATGCATAGTATTCCCATTTTCTTTCGCAAGATTTCTCTCTTTGGATTAGTACCCACTCAGAATCAATTTCTCTTTTCTCATTGTAAGATTCCATTTTTTGGATTTTAGAATTACATGTTAGGTTAGGGTTTTCATAATAGTTGCATTTACTAAGAAAGATAAAAATCAAGAAGCCAACTGTTATAGACTATCTATACTATTATTTAATTTTTATACTTTTTGATAAGAAATTTAATTCCTATATCAATCTTATGTTAAATAAATTAAAACACATACATCTAAATTTCAAGTACTATAAATTTAATGTAATCCAATATCATTAAAGAAAACCTAATTTTATTTTATCTAATATATAATTCACCATCAAGCTCATATATTAACAAATGTTGTAAGATATAATAAATATTTATATTAATAATATGAAAAAATGTAAATGTTTTCCATATATATATATATATATATACCTTATAATTAGAAGACAAATAACTAAAGTATGATAATTTAATTTATCAAATGCATTGATAAAACTTTTAACAAGTTTTCATAATCTAAGCAAGATACCCTATTAATGTTCTTAAAATAATATTTAATATTCAAACCTAGTTTATTATTAAGGCATTCACCCCTATCATACAAGCCTTCTAATATTTCATTAATAACTAATTATTTTCAAACTATTTTTTTTTTCAATTCTCTTTATACATAGTTTCATGGAAGACATGGCACAATGTATTCGAGTAAAGCAGAAGATATACACCAAGATGTCACCCACATGAAATGTTTACTTAGAGGTCCAAGCTATATAGTTTACTTCTAGTGTCTGATGTTATGTGTCACCTACTTAGGTTGTTTAAATCTAATATTGGTGTGGCTTTTACAAAGTATATGAAGATTGTAGATGTTGTGTTGGCTATAACATATCTGTGATATTAAATTTATGCTATGTTGGATAAATGTTTTTTTAGAAATGAACATTTGCACTGAAAATATTAAGTAAATATTAAATAATATGACAAACCATTTGATCTGAAATATTTTTAATAATTTTTAAATAAACATATATCACTATTGCTAGAAGTTCCTAGGAGAATAATTATAAAAATATATATTTACTTTATTTTACAATGTTGTAATAAGATCATAGCCAAAGTGTCTTGACAATGACAGATAAGTATGTTCTTTTGTTTAAAGAGTGCAGGCCTTCAATAATGACTACAATATATGTAAGAGTTATGCATCTTTGGCAATAGACCTAACAGTAATCAATAATGAAAACTAGAAGTTTTTATATCTAAGTGCATTCTTGAGACCGTTAAACCCAACTATTAAAATAAGGCATTTTGCCAAAAAAATGGTTATTATCTGTCATCTACCTACAATACTTTCTTCTATCATACTACAAGATATACCTTCATTGGGTTCCAAAAATGCCCTATTCAAGCTCTAAATAAAAATCTCCCTCTATTGATGGAAAAAAGTCTCAAAATTTAGCATGTATAGGCATCATAGATAAATATTTCTTTTGCAAAACCATAAAAAAATCATAGGGCCTCACACAATATGCAATAGTGAATAAATATGAAATAGAATATTAATAATTGAAAGAGTGAACCAAAAAATTCTCCATAGGATGATAATGAAACCTTTTCCCACATAGCTACTAAAGCCAAAGTTTGATATGAAGTATAGGAATGACAGTCAAAGGTAATCAACAATGAATATTTTCCAATAAAAGAAAATGATTTCCACTAAATTAATAAGGCTATATAAGCAGCAAAATACCTATGAAAATGAATGATCCAAGGAAAAGCTTGTGAACTTTGTGGAGATAGAACACTATGAGAACTATTTTGGCATCAAATTAATATATTATTGTTTCAGTTAAGAACAAAGCATATGCAAACAATATGTAGGTTTATATGGCTTTCATAAAACATTTGTATGACATGTTCCACCTACATGCCTAGACTGTCTCTTCTCCACATGTCATTTCTCTTCCTAGTTGTCTCTTCTCACCATTATTTCCTATCCACATTGTTTATGCATGTAAATGAAAGCATAAAACTTTTAAAGAAGTCAGTAAATATTCTTCAAGTATCCTCTAAAAGAAAGCATTACACAAGCTTGACACTTTTCCACCACCAACATTTGTCATCCAAGATTGAATTTCCCATTACAAACATTTGGTGTCCCACCTTAAATAACAAAAATCACTCCTTTGTTTGGAAAGTGTATGTAAACATGTTTAGAATGAAATATTGCAAAGTGTAATTGTGTGAAGGAATGAGTCAATCTTGACCAAGTCATCATGTAAAGTGGGCATCAATGGTAGCCTATTTCTAACACTTTTTATTTTCTTGGTGTCTAACCTTGAATTCCAATGAGCATCCCCATAGAAGGTAGCCTATCGGCGAATTACTTGTACACTATTTTTCTCAAATATTAATACCCATGTAGTGATAAAACTATTTTCTAAGTAATATTTGTATAACTCTTAATATTCTAATAATACACTTTATGTTCTTTCTATTTGATGATTACAACAAAGTCATAGTTAAGCCTTTTTATCATTATAATTTATAGATTTTCATAATTAGTTGAAACAAAGAATAGCCCAATTTTATTTTATTTAATAATATTTAATATAATGTTTTCTCATTTATTCTATTAGACAAACTATTTGATGAGTGATATTTATGTTTTTATAATACTAATTGAAATATTCTCTCATCAAATCTTAAATAAAAGGCTACATTTAGAAAGTCATAATATATGGCTCATATGGGAAAATAATGCATTTCACATTATATGATTTTTTTCTTCTTTGACTATTTGTATCCAATTATTATTAATTCTTCTCTTAGGAGAGAAATTTTGGATAGGGTTGAAACTACAATGTTTAAAGGTGAGTGACCTACCATAATTTTATTTGTTTAAAATTAGATGATTCCCCAGTTTCTATGCAAGAGAAGAGGTGAATATTTCTATGTGTGTGTGTGTGTGTGTGTGAGAGAGAGAGAGAGAGAGAGAGAGAGAGAGAGAGAGAGAGAGAGATTACTTCCATGCAAGGTTTGAGGGGGCCCTATTATTTTATGAAAAAATTGTAGTTTTTATGAATTCCACTGATTTATGCCAATCTAGAATGTAGTATTATGTAACAATAACAAAGGAGGTGTTTGAATATTCATGTATTTGATGATTAGATGGACATATAATTTGCAAGTGTCTTATCTTATGAATAATTTAATGTATTTACCCTATCAAGTGAAATTGTGATACTGCTATCCAGATTAAACTATGTAGCTTTTTGAGTCAAACTCATTCAACCATGCTTCATGAGAAGTGGTTTAGAAGAATCCATCTCTCTCTCTCTCTCTCTCTCACACACACACACACACTCATGAGTAGCCCATGTCTCATAGAGGTGAAGCAGTGAGACTCCTTAGCAAGTTAGTCATCCCACTTCTACTGTAACTCAAGCACACTTAACTACAAAATTCCTTCCATGGTTAGGAATACTTGGCTTGCAACCCATCTAAAAAGCTTTCAAAAAGTAGTGGACCTTATTAATTTTTATTGTTATAAATAATTAATATTCTGAGTTATACTTTTGATGTCTTTAATTTGATGATCATAGGGTGTGGTATGAAAATAGTTAAATCTAGAAATTCAAAATGTATATGAATATAGATTGTAGAAATCTAATGACTAATGTTTTTTAGTGATGAGTATAATTAATTTTCTTGTATCTATATAGAAATATATGATTTGGTAAATTGTATAGCAGTCAAATATAAAAAGAAATACAAAATGTAAATATAATATATTAAGATATTTTGGTTATTTATTTTTTATGGATATTTAGTAAAAGGGTATGTGCAAGATCATGGTCAACCAAACTACGCCCTTAAGTGGCAATGAAAAATTAGTAAATCACTAATCTGTCAACTTGACATCCAATTTTCAACTTGTTATGAACTTTCTACGAAGAAGTTAAGAGAAAAGAATCTCTAGGAAATTGATTTTAGTTTCCAAACTTGTAGGCCTTATCTGAATTATTATTATTTTTTAAATGATTGATTAAAAATTTGAATTTGAATGTCATAGTACAAATATTCTAGGAAAAAATAAGAAGTAGACGTATATATGACCACCTTAATAAAAATCAAATTATAATACTTTTAAATAAGATTCTAGATATAAGAAGTAGATGCATGTCCAGATGTGACACATATTTTTGGGTATTTTAGTTCTAAATAAAAAAGTAATTATGAAATTTCTACTATAGTTTTTCTAGAATTAAAATAATCTCGTGTTTGACCACCTTAACTAATTCAAAACTTTGAAATTTTTAATATTTTTTTCTTCCTTATAGTAGAAGAAATATTGAATGTGATGCATCTTTTGTATTTCATAAACATTGTACTATTCAAAAGTTATAGTCATTTTTGAATCAGTGTGTTAATCATCACTTTATACTTAATCCATTAGAAAATAAGTAATAATTACTTACTGAAATTGTAATTTGATAGACATTACATTTATGGAAAGCTAAGAACATTCTTAAGAAACCTTTTCATTTCATCAAATTTGGGTGAAAAAAAGTTGGACACATGTTTGAAGTAAAATATACACAAGAACAGGCCAAAAATACATTTAAAAAACATTTTTAAAGTTGACCATGTACGGTCGGTATCCAAAGATATACTAGGCCTTATAAAGTTATTAATTTTTTGGTTTGGTATCACAATGGGTAGGAAAAAAGTTGGAATAGATTTTAAAATTCTTTGAGGCATTTCTGAACTACCTATTTTTTTAATTGCCACTTTTTAGCACGCCATGATCCTACATATACACAAAAAATAAATATCATAAATACATAAGAATAAAGCATGAGATAATTTGGTTAAAGGTAGCTCATAATTTTGGGATCAAATTGAATTCATGATAGACAATTAATCGATGTTGTATAAAGTCAAATAACATCAATTCAATGTTAAAATTCTAATCCTTTGTAAGTTGAAAAGAAATTAAAGATAGGAATACACAACTAAAATTAGTGTAAACTCAATTTTCCCAAAATACACATTCATGCTCCACTGCACAAGAAATAGAGGTAGCTTCTAGTGCTAAGACAAATACATTAAATTTAAAAAATAAAAATAAAAAAAATCTCAGATTTGTAAATTAAAGACTATATTAAAAGTTGATTTTTACAAATTAGACTAATGTAAACTCATTTTTTTAAAACTAAGAATAGATTTATGTATTGAGATACATTGTAGACCAGATTATATTTCTGAATACATATTTATTTGTTAAAGTTGAATTAGGATAACACGTGGAAAAATAAAAAAGTGTACTTAAAAATCAACTATAGGCTATATAGTTATACAAATCTCACTTTGAAGGGCAATCAAGTTGGGCGTGTCTTAAATTTTAAGTGGACCTTTTGAGTAACAAACACCGTTACTGCCAAAGGAGAAAGCCTGCAGATTCATACATGGTTTCCTTTGGAATAATACATACATGAAGCATTTTCGAGGTATGGAAACACAAGAGGAAACATTTTAATTAATTCTTATGTGGACTCTGCTGAAAAGATGAACACGCCGAGCAGAGGTTTCACAGAGATTGATAAGACGTTTCATTATGTCAAAGTTCGTACTTGAGAAACAGACCCGCTTCGCGGAACCTATTCTCAACCGCCAAATCCATACCCCTATTCATTTCTCGAGTGAAATGATTCTTCCAGTCGCCCACTTCACCTTAAACGGAAAAAATATCGATTACTCAATGGACCGTATTTGAGATTCAGTTCGCCCTTTGGGTTAATTTCTCGAGTGGAAAGGGATTGAAAGCTGCATTGACTATCTATGCGACAAATGTCTTCCTCTGTCAGAGAAGATTGCCCGAGGAAATTTGAAATCTTTTTGATTTGCGATAAAGAATCCGCCTTCATATCTTTGTATGTCAAAACCAAGATGTTACTGTGATTCCTACTGGCATTCCAGAAGCCCAAGACGTGATCAACAAAAGGGCCAAAGGTAGAGGCACCATTAATGAAGGAGTCGAAGAATACTTCCTTGGAAACTGGAGCTGAGGTTTCACCGGCAGTGAAGAGAGTTTGCATTGCAGGCAGGAACTTCCAGTGGGAAACGAATGTGTCCTTTGGATTTCGAGCGATACAAATGACTCGGCAGCCCAGAGACCTAATTTGAGGCGGAAGAGCAGTGTACGGAAGATCACTCCTTCCCAAATAACGTTGGGCTCGTAGATGAAGCCGTCATGCTCAACGAGTTCAACTCCATAGTGAGGTTGTGGCATTTCACGAGATGAAGTCAAGGCTGCACACATATTGAAACACAGAGTGGAGAATGTATGAAGAGATCAGTGGCAGGATTAGAACCTAATCATCAATATAAAGCTAATCATCAATCTGGTGTAGATTTCAAAATACAATTCGTGAAGGCAGTTTCAATAATGGAAGCAACATACTTGTAATCCCCCCTGCGTGCGTTCTGTCAAAAAGCCCCCACTTCAACATGCTCCGAACAACCACCACCTAGAAAATAGTTTTATATTTTTAATTTATTAAACTTCCTCTTGAAAGAAAATTTTAACGCGTGAATCCTCATTCAGCAATATAATAATAATAATAATATTAAGAATAATAATAACAATGAAACAAATGTTGTAGGCAAACGATTCCATCAATATTATTATTAATATTATTAATATGGAACCCAGACAAAGAGTGGTTGGAATACATCTTTATTACTAATTTAGTATAGGCAAACTATTCCGTCACTAATATTTAAATTTTTTTATTATAAAACGAAAGAATGCCATATGTGCAAGGAAGGATATTGCCATGAAAAAAATTATATTTCACTAAGGCATAGATTCCTGCACTACAACAATAAACTTATATCGGTAAAAAATGCAAAATTTGTAACTAAAAGCAATATCCATTTTTATAATAATATTATTATAGAGAATTGAAATAATTAAAGATATGCCACCAAACACAAACACAAATGCGTGTTATTTATGTTTTGGTATGGTGAGTTCTTAACAACATAATAATAAATATACACTACTTTCCCTTTCTACCTTCTATTGATACTAACATCTTTAGAAAACTATTTTGTTAATATTATTTAGGGAAGATGAACCTATACATGAGCAGAGGGCAATAGGTAATATGATAGTTGAAGAATTTAGACCAATATGAGACTAAAATATTCCTATAGTGGTGCATTAAGAATGCCTCATCAATGAACGTCATCAAAATGATGCCTTTAAATTCTTAAAAAATGCAACATCAACACATAATTAAACATATGATTTAGTGCATACATGTGGGCCTTATAACCTTTTTGAGACAGATTTACAAACATTCACAAAAAAATTGGTGGCATTGTATTTAGCCAATTGGACTTGAATTTTTTTTTTTGAAAAGGGGGCTTGAAAAATAGGTTGTAAAAAAATAAAACTATTTCAAAGTTTTGACCTAATATTTTTAAAAGCATATAGTTAGAGTGAGCATGTATTGGCACTTATCTCCTATGTTTTTGTAAGGTGAATTTAGGCAAGGAGTGGTTGGAAAATATTGTTTTCTTATTTTAATATTTAATAATATAATTTTTCCACCTTTAACACCAAAATTATAGTTGAACTATCTTATCAATATTATTTGTGTTAAGATGAATATTATCAAATGACAAGAAGAGGAGGAACATCGAGCAATTAGAAATTGGTCAGAAAAAAATTTCAAACTTGCTAGTATGTAGAGAAGTTCAGGAATGATAGGGATGGTAGGGTTTTAGGTACAATTCTAGACTCTCTGACTATTTTTCAAAAAAGGGCGATTGCACAACCATCAAAACCATTCTTCCTAAACCCCATGCTTCAAATCTGACATCAAAAGAAACAACAAAAGAAAATTCCATTTGATATCTATGGTGATGAACTTAATGAAGAAAGAGCTAATACATGGAAAGGAAAGGTGAGCCAATCAATATTCTAAACTAATGTCTCCTTTCAACAAGGGGAGTGTTCAAAGGATACATAGTCTAACAAGGTAAATACCATCAATCATTTTCCTCCTAGGTGGGGTAATAGAGCCAGAGCTCCCTTCAAACCAAAAGTTGTGGCTCATCTTCAGCTCAAATAACATGATTCTAGAAAGGTCCACACCTTATTCATTGTAAAATTTGCATCTCCAACTCAAACCAAGTTGTAGATTGGTTTGAAGGATCACATTATGTCCATATAGGGGATAATGTTAGGCTCAAACAATTTGGAGAATGAAGGACATCAATCATGCCCCTACAAGATTGGTTCCTTATAACATGAAGGATATGCATGCTCGTTGAAGTCTAGATGGTCTACAAGGTCAATAGAAAGGGCATTTTGACATCTCACTTCTAGATGATCTTTTGTATTTTCATATTTCCTTTCTCAAAACCTCAACCCTTATCTACAAAATATGAACTGAGTCTTTGCAATCTGATGAGATTTGTGCATAGGTCACTGAGAATTCAAGTGAGGTTAAGAAGGTACTCTTTTTTTACTCAAATACTTTATTTTTCACCTTTATCTTCAATGAAAAAGTCTTTAGAGATGTGGTTCACCATTTTAAATGGTGGTTATGTTTGGGTGACAGGATTCACACATTGGTATATGTCCACAATTTTCAACCTAGCCATTACCTAGTTGTTTCATGCTGTTCTTGGTTAGTATGCTTTCTATTCCACTAGAATCCAAGACCCATAATTGTTGATATTTTTTCTAATAAGATGGGGATATTTGTGAAATATAATCTCATACCTTTTGAGAATCACTGACTCTTCATTAGGGTTTTCTTTCTTTTTAGATCTATAGAACTCCTTCCTACTTCCTTGACCATTCATTACTATTGGGGTATTTGGAAGAAGTTGATTTTAGTTGAAGACACAACTTTAGTTTTGGTACACTCTTTCTGCTTAGGCCATTTTAAGAAGGATTTTAGTGGCACTAAAATTTCCCATCTTTCACAATGTTCAGATCACTCTATTGATCCCCATAATTGTATCCATTTTATTCCTTATCTAGGATTTCAAAGGGAGGTAGTCTTAGAGTTAGTCGACAATTAGAGAAGGGATCCAATTTTGAAGTACCGCATACTAAGGATTCAAATGTGGGGAATGCATGTGGGTTACAATCTATGGGTATCACATCACAAGTATCTAATGAATTTGCACAATAAAAAATAATTGATGGTGAAAATGTCTTGAATGCCCTTGATCAATAATATCATGCTCATCCCACAAAGGTTGAGATCAAAAATGTGTGAAGCAGGCTAAACTCTCCAAAAGGGATTCTAACTTTGTGGATTTTATATAGAAAACCATAGTTAAAACATTTGAGATTTCACTATATGCTTGGGGTGGACTTTCCCTTGAAATAATAGTTGTTGGGTCTCATGTCAGGATCTCTCTTCAATTGAAAATCTATGTGGGTTTCAAAGGGAAATGTTTTCATATCTCATATTTGGATGAGTCCTTTAATATTAAATGCTCCTTCAAACTTGACCCCTTTCTACTAGTATATTGTATCACATTTACTCATTAGATAGTGCCAAAACTAATTTGATTTTGCAATCTTCAACCTTTGATAACTAGATATCACTGTATAGCATAGTGAAAAGAATTCTCTCACAACTTATTTGGAAATATGGTCTAGTTAATATTATGTCACTACTAGCAACTCCTATGCAGGGATAGGACATGAAATATGAACAAGATCTTAATTTAATGGAAAATGAGGTTGACTATGTGGTAGTGGCCTCTAAAATGTTTGATCAGATTGCACCAAAAGAAATGTATGGAATGGATGATGGAAGCTCTAATCTTTCTTATTTGTCTCTAATTAGAGATACTTAAGGAGATAGTGGTGATTATGATTTTTCAGCAGTCATTGTTGATGCCAAATCCTATATCAAATGATGAATTTCAAACTCTTGGTCTTAATCGAAACATGGAGGATATGATTCTTGAAATTAACTCAATTTCTTAACCTTCATATCATCATAAGTCCTTTAATTTCTCTTTCTCTTTCGATTCATCATACGTTGGTATGCTCTAGTTCAGAAAAGAAAACTAGTAAACTAAAAGGAAGGAAATCCAAAGAAGTTAAGGCAAAAGAAGAAATTGGAGCTATCATTCAATCCACAATTCAGGAGAAATTAAAAGTTTAAAAAAGGATTACAAGGAGAACAAAGTGTTCTCCTCAAGAGAAATGAAAATACTATCATGGAATTTTAGGGGAATAGTTGTGCGTGAAAAAAGGAGTAGAGTCAAAGCCCAACTTGATTCTTATGAAATAAATATCTTTCTCTTACAAGAAATAAAAGAATGATTGTTAAATGACTTCTTTGGAAATAATTACATATTGAAAGTCTAGGTGCCTCAAGAGGTCTAACTACATTATAGAATCCCAAAACCACTTGAAGACAAGTTGGAACAAGTGGTAGTAGATGACTTTTAACAAGTTTCACTCATTTTAACTTTTCTTTTCTTGTCATTAACATCTATGACCCTACTATCACTATAGATAAGAATAGGTTAGGAATTACCTTAGACTTTATATTTAGAGGTACCCTAGTCAAAAAATCATTCTTTGTGGTGACTTTAGTGCCATAAAATAATTGGATAAAAAAGGGCAAAGGGCAACATTTTAGCTCCACTTAATGCTATGGAAGACTTCTCAACCTTCATCATAGAAAATCATCTTATCAATTGTCCTCGACAATTAATTTCCTTCACATAGACAAAAAGATAGAATGGATTTCTTCAAATTGTGAAATAGTTAGACAGATTTGTCTTTAATCAAGAATGGAGGCTTTAGGGGTTTGTTGTTGTCTCAAAAATTATGTCATATTATAGCTTTAATTACTATCCAATTCTGGTTAATGTTTCAATTTAACCAGTAGTAGGATTATAAGAGTGCTAATCATTAGAACCACATAGCTCACTCCATCAAACAAAGGAAGCATAGGAAATAACACAAGTGTTGAAGTGTAGCATCAGTCGAAGTGATATACTCATTACATTGAGCATTTGTAGTCATGATTTATATAAACATTTTTTATGTACTATATTATTGGTAAGAATAGTATATATGTATATATTTATGTGTGTGTATTTATTTATAAATGACTTTACTTAACTAATTAGGCTCTTATAATTAGAAGAGACTATTATGTTATCGAGCTCTTGAACATAATTGTTCTACCTCCGCATGAGTGTTGATTGAGAAGAAAACTATTTGTGTTTTCTTCTACAATGACGATGATCAAGTAGGGATATGATCTTGTTATTTAAGTTGTAGCTTCTATCAGATTGATTTTTACATGAGATACCTTATTGACGGTAAATCATCTTTAAGATAAATATAATAAATATAATATATATTATATATTTAATATAATATATATTATATATTTAATATAATATATATAATATATATTGTACATTATATATTATATAAAATAATAACATATTATATATGCTTAAAGATTAGTTATACATATGGTTATTTATATTATTAATATATATTAACTAATGATGATTAACTATAGAGACACATCTCCTCTCATATTTATGAGTCTTCAAAACTGCATTTGGAAGACCTCAATTAAATTGGCAATGTTAGTACATTTGCAAAAAATGATCCATGTTACTTGATATGGTATTAGAGCCAAATTACAAATTTAAGAAATATTGAAACTTATTACTATTCACATTGTATTCACATTAAAGGTAGTATAGACTACAAGGTTATCAATTTTCAAAGGTTCTTTACAAGAGAGTTGGTCTCTATGCTTGGCCAAAGAATGTTGTGACTTATAAAGAACAAACTTGATGGAAGTTGTGCCTGAAGATGAAAGGTTGACGAGGATATGACTAACCAATTCCTCCTATCCCATCAACTTTTGAATAGAATCACATGGGCCATGTTAAAGAAGAAAATATAAGGAGATGAATTGCCTATGAATAAAGGTAAGCATATTGTTGGAAGATAGAAGGGGTTGGTCCCTATACCTTGGAAGGATCTAGAAGACAACAATTGGTAGATACGAGTCAAATTAAAAACTAGTTAAAGAATGTCTATAGTGCCTAATTACAATATAGATATAGAAAAACACAAGCACTGACTAGAGGAAGAAATAAGAGTAGATAGGTGACAACAATAGTAGTAGTTGGTTAAAATAAGCAATGAATAAGATAAAATAAATAAATATCATAAATAGGATAGCTCTAGTAGTATAAGTGAATAACAATATACATGAGAAAGACAATGAATACTAGAACAAACAGTCAAAAACACACCAAGTTGGAGCATTGTTTGAAACATCAAACTTCATTCATATTAATAAATTGAGAGGGAGTAGCCATCAAATCTTCCATAGAGAAATTTAGAGTTATAGCATTAATTAGAAAAAAAAAAAAAACCCCCAAAAGAGTTAGATAAGATTGGACTCACCCATTATTTGGTACATATTATAAAGGGATATAATCCCATGTGGGCATCAAATTCAAAGGACCAGTAAACAAAGAAAGGTGCACGTGTCAAAGTAACCTCTAAGGGAAGTCTGCACCATAATGAGGCCACTTCACATTTAGTGAGATAATTCTAAACATCGAAAGAGGAGGATAATTGTCGAGCAATAAGAAGGGTGATCAACATGTGAAAGTATTAGTAGCCAACATGATAGTGTTGAATGATAAACAAATACCAATTAATATCAAGCTCCAAAGAAGGCACCAGCCAATGGATTATTAGTACACCAATGTTGTAACTATAATACCCCAAAATTGGTACATGCCCATGCTAAACCAATTCTGGCCTATTTGATCAATCCTAAGTCCTCTTTTACTAGGCAATTCTAATTTTGATTATTGCTACTTGACCTAAGTGTGAAATGCAGAAAACCCTAATCTACATTAATCAAACTCTTTATTTAATTCCTAAGTATACACTCAAATTAGCTTCATTAAACCTATTAATTAAGATTAATTTAATTATAAGGGTAAGTGCACCAAGTTATGGTGCCAAAAGGGGAGTATAAGTGGCCATATATTTTTTGAAATCAACAAATTCTAAACTTCAACAAGAATTTGAAGATAGTTATACTAAAAGTTTTAAGATATGACAAAAACAAAAGTAGTAATCCTTTGAATCTAGTTTCTAAGCTACTATTTTTTTTTTCAAAATGGTTTAGTTTTAGGTCCTCAAAAAAAGGGGCCATAGAAAGTGGTACTATTTATTTAGAAAAAACATGACACAATACAAAGTGTGGCCCCCCCTAGAATTTTACCTTTTTTTTCAAATTCTTTAATCGCTTTGG